>JAQQZZ010023852.1:0-12294 GCA_030265115.1 Mopalia vespertina | reverse complement strand
GTGATCCAGACTTCCGTAAAGGACCCTATTACATTAATATCATATTATTCTGTGCTGTAAAAAACAGAACAGCAAATTCACGGCTTGTTTCATTTGAAGACAAAGGTTTTTTTAAGCGTTGATGGGAGCTAAGCGAATAACAAAATTGACAACTACCATTGCTTAATCTTTTGTAGAAAATATATATAAAAAATAATCAGTAGATTAACAGACTATGTTACAAAGGATTCTGTATTACACTTTGTGTCGTTTGTCCTGGTTATATCGACTTTTAACCAGTCTTAAAACAATGTAGATGATCTATGAAAACGATTCATACTAGAAAAGCAATTAAGTAATTAAGGTCGACTGACAGCTAAGACGTGCACTTTTATATGTCGAGGATAAACATGAACGCATATAATTCATTAGCGATTTTTTGTGTTTTATTTTTACCTTTCCTCCTGTTTATCTTTGATTCTGTGGGCTTAGGGTCAGGATTTAATTAATTGATGTCTCCCGTCTCACCACTACTCAATATTTAACAAAAACTACAAGTCTAGAATGTTAGACTTCTAGAAAAAACATTTCATTCAAGTATTTATGACTGATGTATTTTTGCAATATCAAACACGATACACATTATGCTTAAACTTATTCGTATCATGTCATATCAACTGTTTTTATGTATTAAATCATTTGATATTAATCGAAATGTATCGACAATAAGTCGTGATAAGACAGTAAGTGGAATTTGTTTTTTTTTAGGTCATCCAGTGTGCATGTTAGGCGCAACACCTGCACAACACGTGTTGTCTTAGCAACGCATCTTATTTGATGCGTGTTGGGCTAATTCTTTACACGTAAGCAACTAAGACCATTAATGACGAATTTATCCGAAGGTGAGCGTACGTCTGGGTACTGCATCGATTAAAAGCATCGAGAAGGTACATATGCACCGTGTTGTCAAAGTTCTTGCTTAGGGCGCCAATCGTACTCAGATCGCAGTAAGAGGGTGTGTTAACTTCGGACGATATTCGTGTTATATTCTAGGTGAACTCAGGTTATACGCGTAGCAGATCATCAAAAATGCACGAATCTCCTGTTGGTTCTGGTGACTTAACCAGACAAAACACGTCTCATATCGCCTTTCACATCACGCAACCTGGCGAACGACCGTACAAAATGGTAGCGCGTGTAATTATAGATCTCCGGCCGGAAGCGGATGTCCCATGTAAATGACTTGCTTGTATCATGGATACTTTTCTGTTGTTTATGCTGTACTGTTTCTCATAGGGACAATAACGGCTTTTAATTAGTGTGAACTTATAAAAAAAAATTTAAGAGCGAAGAAAGAATGAAGTATATGCGTTTAATCAAAAGGCTATTTTTTTGGAGACAAACAATTGCACTTTATCTTGGCGTATCACTCGCCAATTCAAATTTTCTTCTTCTTTGAGTAATCAACAAAGTGTCCCTTGACAATGCCGTCAGCTGGATGACAGCGTGAATGAGAACTTAAATAGGCCGTTAATAGATCAAATCACGAGTCTCTCCGAAAGAGATAATAACTTGATGGCTACTTACAACGAGGCTTCAATGTGCCTTGCTGAGACAGATTCATCAGCCAGTGTCCACTTTTGGTACGAAAGGGGATGTTACCGTATATAACAAAACTCATTCACAAATTCATTTAAATAACAAAATGGCGAAGTGTTTGGAAAAAGTGTTGTCTTGATTTTTATAGTATTTTTACAGTTGAATATTTTAACAGGTATAATCCAATTGTAGCAATCGTTTAAGAAGATTCTCTTCCATCGATGATTGCCCCATGGAAAAATCAAATTCACTTTTAAAGTGGGACCTAAAGTATTCGATTTTCTGTTTGGTTTCAATAACGAATTGTGCTAATTCACAAAAAGATTTAAGCCCCACACAGCAATTTGAACATGTTTTATTTTTGCTTTTCAGATCCTTCCTTTGAGTGTTTTAACGCATCTGACATCAACTGGTCTTTCCAGAATCAAACGTGTCCTCAATGCACTCGTTACTTTCTTGAATAACTTAATTTATTTGGGATAGGACAGGCGGAAGACATAGAACAATGACCCCAAGCAGTTTGTTTTGGGGAGGAGGGGGGGTTGGGAGGGGGGCAAGCCTGTAAGAGCTCCAGGCCAACAGGAAGTCAATGCATTTTGGCTTTTTACGGGAATATAAACGAGATTAAGATCTATTTAGACTTTTGTCTCTGGGAATTTATCTAGAACACGAGATGATTCATCGATTTTAATAAATCTACATCCCTGTGCAAGTGTGATTACTTTTAAGAAATACATATACAAGTTTAAAATGAAGACAAGAACAAATTTGTATGCTGTTCCACGGGATAGATGCCGTGATATTTGGTGAACATGACCTACATCACTAACTGTGCAATACGGTGACTTGCAGAAGAATGCAGACAAAGTAACAACTGCCAATCTATTCCTGTAAGAATGATACCAATAGCGATGCTTAAAGAACATATATTCTCTCTGCACATTTTGAATTATTCAAAAAATTGACCAGACGCATATTTCGTCCATGTACTGTATTTCAAATGTTTAAATTACGTTTAAGTCGGTATAAAATGTTACAGCAAAAATTATACTCGAGTACTATTTCCGGTCATCTGATATGTTTCCCAGATTAATGGCCAAATGAGCAGTTCACTGACTATGTCGACATATATACCATACAGTTAGTGGAAGCACCTGCCTTTAACAACACGCAGCTGTCTTCAAGTAAGATGGTCTTTATTCTTGGTAGTTTACATTTCTATGCACATCTAATGCAATGTGTTCCCTGAACAAACCTAATCTAGACCAAGTACATTATTTTCCTACACACTTTTGAAAACACTGTTTGCTTATATCGTTAAAGAGAACTTGATTTTGCACAAAAAAAAAGTCATTATTAACGAAACCTACCTTTTATGAAATATATTATTTTGTTTACATACAGACTGTTAGAAAACACACACACACTTGAAACTAACAAATTCAGAAGCCCAATACAAATTTTCACTTCTTGTCGTGGTTACGATTTTTTAGAATGGTTTTCGTAATCAAATATGAAAGCCTGTGAAAACAATTATTGTGCTAGAGTTGGAGGAAGAGGAGTACTATGGCCAAATTAAATGTTTATATGAGTATACAAAGTATATGTCAGGAAGTTGGTATTGATTCCTATATATTTGTACTGATTCTTCAAGAAGAGCACACGAATTGGGGAGGATGGACGCAGGCAACCTCTTAATTTATAGGAGAATTTCTATATAAAGCAGCTGCATTTAGTTTTAATTAACGACAATGGTTTAATGTTAATAATACATGATGTCCTGTTAATAAGTTATTTTATATTAATGCGAATTGCCACGATGGGTTATCTGACGTTATACTACCATTAATATATACAGTGCAGTTATGACTCCATATACCGATCTCTACGAGTAGCTGTGTATAATTCAATGCACGAAGCATAATATAATGTTGTTTCTTATTTGGGATTTTACATGCCGATTTTTGTTCTTCTAAACTTTCCCAAATGTATCTTTGAGAACATAATTGGGTACATACAACAGCAGTTTTCTGATTTGAAATTTATAATAAGGAAAATTACTGGAAAGACAGTGTAGTAAATTAAGTTTTATCCTGACACATTGACGCATCGAGGTAAAAAAAATCAGTAACGTCAAAAAAAGAACCATTCTAATAGTTAATTCCATACAGCATTTAGAAACATTGATAAATTGGTACCACCGAATGGTACATAATTATTTTCCCCCGTTTATGAGGCCCACTGTGCTGTCATCTAGCTGGGCCAACTCTTCTGTGGATGGTTAAATTAATTTTTAATTCCTGATGAAACTAAAGTGACACTACTTTTAAGAAACCTGCCCACATGGTACTTAAAGAGCTGCCCACAAGGTCCTGAAACGGGACTTTTCTGATCAGCGTCAAGTATTGCTTGTCTGTGAGGTACAATTTGGCGGGAAAGTCTATCGGTCTACTGTCTAACATTTTGGTGGGTTGTTAGATAGAGTGGTCTCCATCATTTCTGCTGTATTCCTTGTTTCAGATGTCTGACTGGCTCGCTTTCCGAACGGTTTACCAAACAAACATGCCAGCCCATTGATTTGTGTTTTTTTGGAGTGTGTGTTTACACATCTATAAATATACTGGCAACCCCTCTTAATAACATTAGACCGTAGTCAAAGGATGACACTAACCTTCGATTTCCATTTCATCAATAGAGAAAAACAACAAGCGTTGTACATATACATTAACAGATCATATGCTTACAGATCAAATTTTGTTAATCTAATTTCGGACGCCAATCTGTGTTGCTAGCTTTTGGCTTAATGAGTTTCCCGTCAATTAAATTGTTTTCAACTCAACTTTCAGAATACACAGATAAATCTCGAATTCCAACTATCATTTTTTTTGGTGGTCGAGAAAGAAGGTACACGGATTAATGTGGTCGCCCCATCTAATTGGTTTTTGATCGACAACCAATCTGGTGACCTAAGATTAACCACCCTTGTATTTGATGACCACGATTAAGGTGGTCGCAGGTGACACGGTTTTTGATGGCCGCCTTGTTCTAACCTTGCTTGGCGACCTTTGGATAGCAAACATATTCGCTCCATAATTTGTAACCTTCTGACACTCTTCAGACAATGTCAAATTTTACGTCACTGGGACAGAGTGGTATTGTTTCTGTTCCCGTGCGAGTCACGTTATTGTGTAACTGTATAGCCATGTCTAGAACTCACATGGCTAGGGGGGGGTATTTTTATTCTAAAAGCAAAGAATCGTGTCTAAAATACAGTCAAACCAATCTGTGTACGGATGCTGTACTGTCCTCTTGTCATGTGTTGTTTGATACAATAACCGTCATTCTGTAATAACTTAGTATTCGAGGATAAGTTATTTTCCAACACAGCAAACCGCAAAACACGTCACATTGTGTGGTTATGTTAGCGTCGCTATTGTCTGTGAAGTAAATCGATATCGTTCAAGTGTTCTATATACTTTGTGAAAAAGACAAACAGCTATTAAGTAATGCAACTCCAAAGAAAGTCAGACCCACTTATACTGAATATTTCGGCTTAATTATGCCATCGAAAGCAATGGAAATATAAGAGGCATATATAGCAATAGCAAATGGGGCTCGACAACATACATGAAGCAATTGTGACTATCTATGGTATTGCCCTACACTAGTTTATGTCTACAGGACCCTTTGTGATAAAGACTAACAGCTATTAAGTAATGCAACTCCAAAGAAAGTCAGACTCACTTTTACTGAATATTTCGGCTTAATTATGCCATCGTCAGCAATGGAAATATAAGTGGCATATATAGCAATGGAAAATTGAGCTCGACAAATTGAAACAAAAAAAAAATTACCATTAATGAAATAAAACTACTGGAGAGGGCAAGCTGGTATAAATAAAAGAGAAGAAGACAATGCAAACACCAACAAAAATACAATCTTAATTTTTTTTAACAATACTAGTATTTTATTGGCTTTTGAGCCCATGATTCAACCTAGGTAACTTGTTACCAAGAACGTATTGGTTTTCAAACCACAAATAAATAATTTGCACGATTCATCAGAAATTATCTTGGGCACTGGAACCAAAATGATTGACCAAGAATTTTGCATGAAACAATATCCGTAATTCAATGTAGTGGAAGACGATATGTGTTTTTGGGGAAAATATTTTTTTGTGATAATTGTATTTAAGTATATACATTTTTTTTTACATATTCTGTACCTCTTTAGAAGGTCTTACTGCATTATGATACCAGGAAAAGATCTTCCTTAAAATCGCCAACGATGGCAAACGTTGCCCATTTCTGTCAAAATAATCGAACAACCCTCAAAGGCACATAGAAATGATGTATTCCGATCACGTTATACTCCATGTCTAAGACCATTTTAGCTTACACCGAAACTGTCATAGGTAAAGTAAGACAAAGCTCACACACAAAGTAGATATGTCGGGATTTATAAGATGCCACAGGAACAAGTGCCAGGATGCCTATTACACATGAAAGAGACAAAAATGCTTTCCATTTTACATAATCAACTCCCATAAGGTCATTCTCAGTATTAGTCTCGAGTTTGACATGATATTTTTTTTTAAGTTGACAGCGAAGTCTACTTTGGCTGTTACATACAGCACAGATACGGAAGACGAGTTGTATTATGAAAAGCTACATAGAGCCGATATGCCATCTACTCACTGTAGTACGAGGTGTGCTGACTTGGCTGTTCATATCGAACTGTTCCGCGCTTGGTTCCGGGGCAGACAACAGGGAGAGGAAATGGGAGTTTTTCCACCTTTTCATTTTTAGACATGAACAGCTTATTTTTGGTTTCAATGATCGAATACATCACGAACACGCCGTATGCACCTAAAAAAAATAACCCTCTTAGTTGAATAAGGGGACTTCGTTTTAGGGAAGGTTTCCATTGATACGAACGCTGATTAACGTTTCAAACACGGCAATTTCCAATCGAGGCGAAAGACCACATAGGGCCTACCGTACGGACAATGGGCTCAAAGGAACCATACAACGTATTCCTATACCAATCCGTATGCTTCTCTGTATCCGTACTATATCCGTATCCGTAGCGTTAACTTTTGATGTTGGTAAAGGATTTCGTCCTGCTTATGTCAAGCCTTCCAGAAAGTCTGCATATGATTGGAACGGAATATAAATGTAGACAATGCTACACAACCCTGCGTTTATGACACCCTGTATTTTTTGTTTTGTTTTTTACATTCATTTGCCTATTATTTACCACGGAGGGATTAATTATTACGCTTGACCTAACAACCCTTAACTTGGTAACATGGTTCAATAACTCTCAATAATTGCTTTGCAATGGGACTTCTTTTATTTGAGCGCGATCAAAGGAGCCGAGAAGGTCCGTTGTTTTGGTTACATTGAGTATTATGTGACTCGTGTATATCAGTGGTCAGAGTTTCGGACTACTGATCCACATTTCATGTACCGTTCACGGGTTCGAGCTCCTCCACACCCATCCCCCTCATGTCGACCTCCGTCCATAGTGAGGACAGTTTTACTAGGTTTCCTCACGATTAAACTGCATGAAACGAACAGGCCGTATACAGTGGTCTGAACTCAACAACTGAACTTGGTATCAGGTCACCGGAGGCCAAGATGGCTCTAGCAGACACGTTGATCCTTCGTACATTCGCCAGCGTTTCATTGATAATGTGATAACAGCATCGATATATCAAATTCACTCATTTTAATAATATTATCAATTCCACAACGCCGAACGAAGTTCACCAACAGCCTTTATTGCTTTATTACCATATTTAGTAACATGGCATCTATATGTACGAAGCCTGTAGCTTAAACACAACACTGATCAAATCGCCAAATGTTTTTTACTTTATCTAATTGTATACTATTATTTTATGTTTTTTGTCGACAACACACACGTTTTTCTTTCAGCAAAATGCATTAAAAGATTACATTATTAAATGAACATCAAATCGTATTCATGGCTTGGCTGACTTCAACTTTAAATTTCATAGCAATCAAATTTGAGGCCATCTTGGATACTTCCCGTATAACCTGCTTAGAAACCGCAATAAAACCTGGAATGTTAATAAATCGGTTTGGTTATTCTTGATATGCCGGAGAAAATGAGAATTTATTGAATACATTACTTCCTATGTGTCGATTTGAGGCTCGTATTCGACTTTTTTCAATAAACGTTATTGTAATCAGTTGTGGTTCTAGGTATAATCTGCACTAGATTGTCGAACCTTTACAATTCACCGCGCTCGTCGATGGATGGATGGATGGATTGATGGGAGTGGATAAACGCCGATCAAGACAACAATCAGTTCAAAGTTAGTGTTCATTTTGACGGATTTAATGTGCCCGAGATGTTTGCTGTTTGGTTTGACCTGGTAATATTCCCGCAGGATTTCTCAATTGTCAAGTGAAGACATACGTTCGATAACATTACGTTTCTATGGTTTCCAACACCTATCCTGTGTCAACGCAATGCTCCAATTTATATGAAGGCAATGTTCTCAAGCATCTAGGTAGAGATGTAAACATTAAATGCTGAATCGACAATGAAACGTTGCGTTCAGTAGGGATCATTTGAGATAAGTGTGTGTCAGTTTTAGTGACTCAAAACATAAGGATGTTATACATGTAACATTTACAAATTGAAATGTTGAATTGAATCGAAGGTTTGCATTATCACAATTGAACAAAAAAGGAAACACTCGTCCCATTTTGATTGAAACCGTTACTGAAATATCCAAATCAAGCTAAGACCTTACGTGACCTCCTGTTGCCATGGAAGTATATGACAAACAACAAAGCCTCAATATACAGAGTGTGAGTGTGTGTTGACTAGTAGAGACCGGAGACCAATAGGTATCGGTCGTCTATACTTTAGGCTGGATGTGGACGGGCTATGTAATGCACTGGATTGTATCATGGATACATATTTGCTATTGTTGTTGTAGTAATATTTCCGCGCAGAAGTGGGCTGGGAAGAAAAATTGCCACACAGGAAACGCCAAATGGTTTCAAATCTGAGAAAGTATAAGCATGTAGCATCGTCCTACCTGACAGGTGTCAGCGGGAGATGAACAACTAGCAAATTTGGACTTAATTTCACGGTATCACTCTGTCAAGTCATTGTTTTCTTATTTCAGTAATAATTATAAGTAGGTGATACACAACAGAGAAACACGCATTTTATCTGACCGTATAACTCATGTAAAGCAAATTTTCTTTTTCTGTCAGTTATAAAAAGTAGTCCATTGGCGCAAAAAAGAATTATTTATTTTGGAAGAGCCAGGGACATCTCTGACAACATGACCGAGAATGGAAATAAGAGGAAATAATCGCAAGAACCGTGTCTATAAATAACTTTATATGTGTCTACTCTTTCAATAAAACCTGCATTAATAGTTATGTCTAAACAAGCAGCTGATCGTTTAATTGGTAAAAACCTACAACTCTTCGTTTACACTGTGCAGATGTAGCCCATTGCGCCAGTGTTAACACTGTTTGAACATCGATACACATATCCAGGAAACCAAATAAGGCCTTCGCGAAATCAAACAAGTTACTGGCTGTAATTCAATGTTGACAAACGAAGCCTATTTCTAGCCACAACCGAGAATGTTCCAGAAAAGTTAACACAGGTTATTGGCTTTTCAAAAATAGAACGCACAATTGGGGAAGTTGTAACGATGGTCATAATGACGTAGACTAGTGTCCATTGTCCAATAGATACACTATACATCTCCAAGGCGTTGTGGACTCTAGCGACCATGACCAAATTTTTGTCGTTGTATGGGATTTGGCAAACTGCCCCAGATGTCTCCATTACTACACATTCTAGCGGTTTCTCTTAACAGATTGGTCCACAGATGCTAAATAATCACCTTTCATGAATTACTCAGATTTGTGTTTGTCGCATATTAGTTTCTCGATTTTGTACCTTAATAAGTCAGCATAGTTTCTACAATAACCATGATTATTAAAGTCAACATAGAAACAATCCCATGTTATAACACAGAATTAAATGTGCTAATCGTGTTTGCCATGTCTTTCCATAGAAGTCTCCATTATGTGTATTACAATAAAATAATTTGTCACAATTCAATTTTGTTTTTTACACGTCTGTAAATATTAATTTGTACACTTGTAGGCTTTAATGAGCATGTTGTGTGTGTTCTGTATGTCACCAGTTTAATAAAAGGGATTCAAAAGTTTTATTGTTGTTTTCCTTTTCAACACAAGTCTTTCAATACAACACAATGACACATACCAACAATATATGACTACTAGAACACATACATTGATATAGTCTACACACAAAGACGGATTTATCGATTTTAACATAACCTGCTGATATCTGCTTTTAATGTAGCCTTTATTAACGTCTCACAAATGAAAATATACTGTATTTCGATAACATTGGCTGTCTTTCATTGGTTATTCAAATGAGAATATTACTTTACGGTCGCACATCACAAATTGCTATTACCTTGCCGGGATGTTAATATTTTAAAAATTTGTAGCTGCTTCTTACCCGTTGTCACAACTGCGATATCCTGGTAACGCATTTCAGTTAACTGTGAAGACCTGATTACGAGCAATGATTAATGAGATTTATCCAGGACCGGTATTTCGTGATACATAAACCAGTAAAGATGTGCCAGCTTATTACTGGCCATGGTCTATTTGTTTAAAAACCCAGACAAACTGTTAAAAAAACAGATTAAATCATCGAGCCAAAATTAGAAACAGACTCTCAACACTGCGTGGTATATAAACTCGGATTAAATTCATCCTCTTAAACAGCTGTATCATAACATCCGTAAAAACATAACAACCAAAGAAATGAAACGTTAACAGATATAAGATGAATAGCAGAATCGCGAATTGGATAATGTGGTTACATACATATCCCAATTAACAATGGCGATATATTAACATTTCCTTGTGAAATTAAAGACAGTACGCCAAATTGTTGTCGGATCTTGCACTTTTAATATGCACAAGTATGTTCTCTTGCACCATCGTTTAAGCCATAGCGACGTGCATTTTGTGTTTCATCCATCCGTAAAACATGCCGTCATGCTTTAAAAATAAATTTAAGTACGATAAAAAATTTCTACCGATCGAACAGCGAATTGTAACATTTCCATGATATGGTTTCAGACGTCGTTGTCAAAAAGAACGTTTAAGTAAGTTATTAAAACTCGTGTTTCTTCCTAAATTGATTTATCAGAATAATCCAAAACAACTGCCAACAAAAGTTAAGGCAGTTAAAGCAATCGGTGAACACTTTAGAAAAAACACTAACTTTTTCGTTCCAACACGACTTACTATGATTGATTTACTGTTTAATTTCCGTGTCTGGTTCTAAGTAATATAAATGGCTGTATGCTGTGTGTCGAGTGCGAGATGGGTACCATGTTGTTTTTAAGAAATCGAAATTTACATAAATTTAGATTCATTTTGTTCCTGTTAAGTAAAAATTAGTCAGATCTTTATGCGCTGGTTAAATTCCGTCACGCAACACTAAGAACAAAAAAACAATAAATACAGTTGAATCGATATACCTATATGTGCACGTGTAACTATATCATGTGTGTTTTGTTAAATGTATCTGTATTCAGACCTTTGGTGTTATATGCAAATAAAACACCATATTATGTATGTTACACGGGCCTTCAAATATCGGTCATAAAGGAGAAGAAACAAATGATAATTTTTCAAAAAGAGATCGACGTCATTCCATTTGAGATTTTGTCGGATCTGCAAACGCGATAACTCAACAATTCCTTTGTTAATAAAAAATGAATCTAAACTGGTTTACACATTGTTGAAACGATGATAGTAATGTATATATTGTTTATTTCAAATTGTTCGTTCTGGCATGTCGGATCTTTCAGCAATCATTCAACAATTCCAGATATCTGAATGGTACTATAGAAAAAGTATTTAACTTATTGATAATTTTCCACTTCTGTGTTACTGTACATATTTGACAGTTATAAAATTCACAGTCACGACGAGTGACATTTAAGATATCGACTAAAGCAGTTTGATTATAAATCTCGACTAAGCTCTATTGTATTGATAGAAATCCGAATAGAAAGAACAAATGGTTTTATTGTTATAATATAACTTGGTGTTAATGCCCGCTATCAAGTACTTTTCGCTTATTGTTGTCATGATTTATACAATATCAAGTGACGTACCAGATATATGTAGGTGGGATAAAGTTCTTATTTATGAAAACTATTCATTGTCATAACTGTATTTGATACTATAATGTTATCCTCCGTCATCGACGTATCGTGTAATAAAAACTCAGTAATACACAAATTCAGTTAATTCTGAGACGCTTATCTTCTCAGCCCACTTTTGGGGGGAAACAGTACCACAACAACAACAAAGATTTACCCACGATACAAGTGAGTGATTTACAAAGCCCCAGTCCTATGATAAACACGATTGCTACCGATTAAACTTTATCATGTACGAAGCTAAACCCTTTGTCAAAATTCATCGTATGTGAGTCCGTATTATTTTGTCACCACCCAAAAACCGTGTTTTCTACATAAGTAAACATTTTTCTGTCAAATGCAATACAAAAATTATGATGTTCCTAACCCGATCATAACTCTAGTTATTATCCATTAAAGAGGAACACTGGAACCACTTGAATCATCAAATC
>JAQQZZ010023841.1:0-11023 GCA_030265115.1 Mopalia vespertina | reverse complement strand
TACACAGCATGACATGTACACAGCATGACATGTACACAGCATGACATGTACACAGCATGACATGTACACAGCATGACCTGTACAAAGCAGGACATGTACACATCATGACATGTACACAGCATTACATGTACACAGCAGGACATGTACACAGCATGACATGTACACAGCATGACATGTGCACAGCAGGACATGTACACAGCATGACATGTACACAGCATGACATGTGCACAGCATGACATGTACACAGCATGACGTATGCACAGCATGACATGAAACACAGCATGACATGTGCACAGCTGTAACAACTACCAATGGGGAAATAACATGTGTCAAAATCAGCTTTATTACAAAGACATCCTTGTTCCTGAGCAGGTAGTTGGGAGGGTACTTCCTGTTGCCCTGGTGCTCTTGCAGATAAAGGGCAACACGAAGCTGAGCTTATACTTGTAATTATGCAGAATGTGTGTGGAAGTGAGCATCCCATTGTCCTTGTATACTTTTAGAACTATGGGGCAACCCGCTAGTAGTTTCTAGCTAGTTGGTTTCCTTCAGCCAATGGGGTGGCACTCCTTCATGAGTGAAATAACCTTTAGTTCTGCAGAAAGACCCAATATAACAAACAAACAATTCTTATGGATAAATAAATTGCGACTTTCAATGTGGATAATATTTAAAAATCTAGCAAAAGTTTCTTTCTCTAAATCAGGTCTTCTGATTATTGCGAGTGATCTTTGTTAAAGCATAGGACATTTGATAAAAAAATAAATTTAAATTGCCGAAGGGTTTGGCGTGCTATATACCTGGCTGATTTATATAGCCGTTATATGCTGGTTACTCCAACACAGCCATCACCAAATCATTCTACTCTCATGTAATGAACATGTGATCAATGTCAACCATCATGCTATCACCCGTTTCCAAACTGAGGCCTTTTTAAACAAGAAGAGAAAAATCTATATCTGAGTGCACTTGAGGGGCCAACGGCTGAATAACAAAAAGATTTGTCTTCTAAATGTTATTCTAGCCGTTTAATCAATTTAACCATCTTAATTGATGTTTTGTACTATTGATGAATTTAAATAAATAAATAAAAAAATTTATAATACAGATGCTGGAATTCAATAAAAGAAAAGATGCATCTTTTTTAGCTGATAATAATATAATTTAATATTTTACAACAAAAGCAAAGTCCAATTTCAATACGGCTCTTCTTTTTCTTTTCTTTTTAAATTGCATATTTATTTAAAATGCATCAGTTTGTGACTTAAATGAAATATTCAAAATGTGAAATCAATGGGTCATAAAATTGTAATTTATAAACTTATCATTATCAAAGACTTAGATTTAAATAAGAGATTTTTTCTTTCAATCCCCGGTGATCTTTTATAGGCTTATGGTGTGCAGCACAGCGGTAATTTTATTTGTTGATTGAGATTTAAATTTAGTTGTGATATTGTGCCTAACGTGTTAAATATATATTCATTTTATTGTAAATCCAGTTATGTCCTTAGGCTCCAAGGCCGTGATTTAGTGGTTAGCATGTCAGCCTACGATGTGGCTACGGAAATCACAGAGGTAGTTTTTATGAGGTTTTCACCATATTTTAGCGAGGAAAACTGTGAAATGGACATTTGGGTCATATAAGTGAATTAGCCTTGAGTACGACGTTAAACCCTAATGAAACAAACTTAAGTGTGATAGTCAAGTAATTAATTTGTTCTTTTCAGTTGTTTTATCATTTATTCATTCTGCCATTTATTCAATTATTCATCATAAAAATTGCAGGTGAGCATGAGTTATTAAGCCGCCTCACTCAGATAGCTGAGAAGAACCAAGTCTGGCGGAGTTATATCGGAACTGGCTACTACAATACCCACTGTCCTCCAACCATACTGAGAAATATATTTGAGAACCCAGGATGGTATGTATCATAGATAAATGGATATTTAAAAAAAATCCATCTGAGGGTTAATTGGGAGGGAGCCCCCTGTTGCCTTGGTGTTTTCTGAGCTAAAGGGCAACATGAAGTCAATCTGCTTTTGATGTCCTTGGAGTGTCCTGTATTTGTCCTGTGTTGTCTTTGTTTGTTGTCAGTGCTGTTTTTTCTTCACCCATTGGGCTGACACACCATCATATGAGTGAAATAACCTGAAGTACAGTGTTAAACTCCCATCAAACAATTGAACAAATATATTCTCTAACTCTCTGACAGGATCAAAGCCTTGATTTGGGGATGTTTTACAAAGCAGGGATTTACATCCTATTCATATCAGTATTAATGCAAACTATGTTGCATTTTTGTATGATTGCAGAACATTAATATGCTCAACTTTGCATCTTGTTTAACAAACCAACATTGTCCTACATTGCTGTTTTTGCAACTTTGTATCAATAACGTTGCCAGCTGAATTGTTGCCTGTTTTTGTTATTTATAAACAGATGTTACATAGCAAACATGGTGTGGCTTTGGTCTCTGTATTGTGTCTTTTCTTTTATAATACTCAATATTAAATAGCTTGCCAAGGCTCCAGATAAAAAGGAAATAAAGTCATTTAGAGTAAGTACTGCTGACCAACCTTTGTCAAAAATCTGAAATTTTAATTTTGTATATTGGGGAAATTAAGAACCTGTGCATAAGAATTATATGTTGGAAAACTAATAAACTAGATGAGACTGGGGTGGTTCGATCAATAGGAACTCTGCATCCTTATATTGGTGGCATGCTCTAGATTTAGACAATAATGAGCAAATGTGTTAAGTTCTTTACGTCATACTTCAGGACGACGCAGTACACCCCCTACCAAGCTGAATTAGCCCAGGGCAGGCTGGAGAGTCTGTTAAACTACCAGACGATGGTTTGTGACCTCACCGGTATGGAGGTCGCCAACGCGTCCTTACTCGATGAGGGCACGGCCGCAGCTGAAGCTATGTCAATGTGTGTCCGGTGAGTAATGGCTGATAGTCCAAGGAATAAATTGAAACTAGCACGACCAAGATGTGAAGTGTTTCCATAATATTCAATTGAAAGTTAATCTTCCTCCAGTGCTAAGTATAAAGACAACATTGCTAATCAAACAATCTGCCCTTAGCTATAGGGCTGCATATTTGGTGGTTTATTTCTCAGAAGTAGAAAAGCTTTTGAACTGAAAAAGTGTGCGATAGCAATAGATTTATTGCTACCTTTTTTCTACCGAAAGTACGCTCTTTTTACGTAGCATTGTTCAGCTATGTCCCTTACATATCTGTTACAAATCTTAGCCTTGTACAAATATTAGCCTTATTACGATAGATGGCTTTTTTATTTACATAAAACAAATATTGACTGCTCCCTTCGAACTGTGAACTGAATTCTAACTTCACAGAAGTATAGATTTATACTTGTCTGTCCAAACAAAGCAAATTGTATAAACAATTTTCAGGATTTTGAATTGTTAAAGTATCATAAACTATGACTGTTTAACTTGACATAAATGGGATGCAAGGAACTTAAAAAAAGTGATACATACGGTCATGACATATTTTGATGGATTTGCTTCTTTGTTATCAGAGTTAACAAGCTGAAGAAGTTTTACATTGACAAGAGATGTCATCCTCAAACAATAGCTGTTGTGGAAACCAGGGCGAGGTAATGTCATTATTAGAAATCTCTGTCCTTGATTGGACCACTTAGAGACTTTATAAATCTATCATATTTATGTTATATTTCTGTTTAGTTTAGTAATAAATTGTATGTAAACAAAAAAAAAAAAAGGGATCCTCAATAGACTGTAATGAACAGATATGAAAAATGTTGTTTGTAATTTCTAGCCTCTTAAGATTCAACATCTTTATCAAAATCTGGTAGGTTTGTTTGATTGGGGTTTTATGCCATACTTAAGGTTATTTCATTTGTAAGTCAAAGTTTTGGGAGCACCAGAGCACCAGACGTTATGTCCCCACAGCTGGTCTTCTCTGTAATGTGAATGGTCTAATGTATGGTTTCTAGGGGGTTGGGTTTGGAGACCGAGATAGTTGACTGGAGGTCGGCTGATTTCTCAAAACAGGATATCTCCGGTGTTCTTATACAATATCCAGACACAGATGGAAATATTGATGATTTCTCTCGGCTAGTTGAAAATGCTCACAACAACAAGGTATGTATTCATCGTACTGAACTGTGTCATTTTTATGTTCAGCCATAATTTTTGTACATCATATTTCTTATATCCAGGGTTATTAAGAAATAACTGGTTCTGTGTCCATTATCAACGAGAAGTTTTAACAAGCAGCTTTCAAGCGCAGACAATAGAAGAAACACCAATGCTGCTAGAAACTATAAAGCATAGGACTATACATTAATCTATAAGTCTAATCGCTGTTTGATCCATCTGTATATTGTCTCCCAATCCATAAGGCAAAAGGGCAATGACTTTGGTTTTACAAAAGATGACACTCTAGCTTCCTGTGGATGTTAAATTTTGTTTATCCATATAGAGAACCAATTGATGACTGAAATTCCAACAGGTAATCAGTTGTCATCTGAGTTCTCTTTAATGAATTTTAACAAACATACCAGACTTTCTTTCACCTTGTATTTTTCTTGTGTATATGTTAAGCTCCATTTGCGGAGAACACCCAAGGGAGACAATCTGAACCCAAGTTAGACAACTCTTGGTCGGGAGTATAAAGAGGATCAAAAAGCAATTCGCTTAGATGATTGTGCTCCTCTTGTGTTAGCAGTTCTGTTATAATTAACACCTTTCTTGGTGTCCTCTTGTGTTTTTCAGTAGCCAGAACTTATTCTGGATCAGCTCATGCATGCTCTGCTATACATGTGGGAACTAACAACACAAGTATTCAGATAATGTATACTTGTATATTGAATACAGCTATTTTGTGTGGTGACTTGACAATAAAGCCACCTTACCGATGCAATGTCATTATGTAGCCTTACTTTACATTAAATTAGGGCCGCCAGTCTATACTTAAAATTTGTAGGAAAGACAAAAATAAAGTTATAAATATCTCATGTTATCAAATAGCTGTTTTCCTAACTATAGAAAAAAACTAATATGATATTATTAATTTTTATTTGAACCATTAACAGGGAGGAAGGTCACTCTATTATTATCAAATCTTAACCCTTAATACTCTTCAGTATGACATAACACAATAATCAGTATATCGCTTATCTGATTTTATTTGCATTTCAGAGCCTGGTTGTGTGTGCCACAGATCTTCTAGCTCTGACCATAATGAAGCCGCCGGGTGAATTTGGAGCTGACATTGCCATTGGTACCGCTCAGAGGTTTGGGATTCCATTGGGCTATGGGGGTCCTCATGCCGCTTTTTACGCTACCAAAAACAAATTTGCACGACTATTGCCAGGCCGTATGGTTGGGGTTACAAGGTATTTATATTATTTATACTCTTATCACCTAATACGATACCGATTTACAATCATTTTTATGCTGTAATATCTTTGCAGTTTTGCAAATATTTTTATAAAGGATCTTTTAAGTTTTCTGATTAATACGGCTTTATATATAAAAGGAATTCAGTTTAAATTGTATGTCCGATCACTGAATGATTGGCACAAAAGATTCGCCTCTGTCATTGGCGTTTAGCGCAAACCAAATACACAAATCAATCAAGTACAGGATTTGTTTTTGTTTTGTTTTGTTTTTGTGCTTTACAATAACTTCTGGCTAAGGACTGTCTTTTTTTAGTGTGTTTATGTCATCAGCTGTGAAGGATCGTTAATTTTGCACAGAGCCGTCAAATATATATAACATCGCTTGTTTTTCCTTGTTTTTCTTGCGGTTTATTTCAGTCAGTAAGGGACTGCCACATGAATGAAATACTCATCAACACATTGTTAAACAGCGACATTGTACTTAATCAGAACATTTAATACTCTCCTTTGTTTATTTTCCAGGGATGCTAATGGAGAAGAGGCTTTACGTCTAGCTTTACAGACACGAGAACAACACATTAGAAGAGATAAAGCAACCAGTAACATCTGTACTGCACAGGTAAAAAAAAAATTTAAATAAAATAATGTTTAACTTAAAACTAATTATTTCCAGTATATTTTTTTTACCACATGAATTTAAGGCGGTGATTAAAATATTGAATTGAACTAGATTTTGCTTGTGTCATGGAAAGCATTGTTGTAAAGTAGTGATGTTGCTATCTCATTCTGGCCTGCCTAAGCTTTCGCACAATAAGAATTTTTGTATAGGTATATGTGCAAAACAGTTAAAAAGCTCAACCTTAAAATTTTATATCGTGATGGTGGGCAGCTGGAGGAAGATGGTCTGTTTTTGTGATGTCTTTGTATTATGTCTTATGATTGTCCTGTATTGTCTTTGTTTGTTGCCAGTGGTGTTAAGGGTGGTTTCCTTCACCTAAGGGGCTGGCACACCATCATGTGAGTGAAAACACCATAAATATGGTGTTAAACCAAACAAACAATCATATTGGGATGCCCTAAGGCAGAGTCAGTCAGCTACTTAATGAAACACATATACATCTATGTTAACAGTGTTTTAAGCACTTATTGTGCAAATGTGATCAGGTAGGAGGAATTGTAGACCAACAGACAAAATAAAGACACGTAGAACTATTATTAATAATGAAACAAATTAATTCTGGTTTGTGAAGTTTTCAACTAAAAACATTTTTTATTTAAGACCCTTATTTAACAGCGGGTTATTAAAGAACAGCATACAGGTATATATAATCAATTTTATATAACAAATTATTTTGCAGGCTCTGTTAGCCAATATGTCTGCTATGTATGCAGTTTATCATGGACCAAATGGAATTCGTAATATTGGCATCAGAGTGCATCATGGGACACTAATCATAGCGGAAGGTAAGCTTGATGTTGATCTATAAGATAACCTCTTAAAGAAGATTCTTCTTGTGATATGGTGGGAGGTTCTGGTTGGGTAGGTGTAAATTTCTGGTTGGGTGGGTGGGAAGTTCTAGTTGGGTGGGTGGGAGGTTTTGGTCAGTTAGATGGGAGGATCTGGTCAAGTGGGTGGGAGGTTTTGGTCAGTTAGATGGGAGGTTCTGGTCAAGTTGGTGGGAGGTTTTGGTCAATTAGATGGGAGGTTTGTGATGTTTTGGTATTGGGTCCTGTGATTGTCAATGTTTGTTGCCAGTGGTGTCCAGCCTGGCCTCTTCTACCCATTGGGCTGGCACATGGTCAAAGGATTTTAAGTTAAACGTTCAACCCTAATCAAATTATTGATACTGTACATGACAGTGGTGAAATGACACTGATTGTATGTTGTAGGTATAAAGAAGGCTGGTCATGAGATGTCTTCTGAGCTGTTCTTTGACACCGTTAAATTCAAACCGTCAAATGGCGTGGAAACAATCAAAGACAAGGCACAACAGAAACAAATAAACCTCAGATATTATCAAGATGGATGGGTATGACACATTTGAATTTTTTTACTTTACATTCTGTCTCAGTAATAATATTTATTATTTTATTGGCTACATATTGTTATTTCACATGTAAGACAAATGGGGCCAGTTGAAGGAACACTTGTCGAGGGTTTGAGGAAACCGTGACTATTGTGAAACCATTCTAATGATGAAACCAGCTACATCACAAAATTCTCTGCCAAGCATATAAGGCTTTCAGCCGTGGCTTAGTGGTTACCATGTGACTTTTTCTGCTTACTAATCCTACTTAGATGCATCATCCATGGGTTCTGCCTGTCAACCATCAGGTATATGAGTGAGTCGCATGATTTTGTTTTTTAGTTGCAATTAAGCAAGGAACTGTGAAGTGGACAATCTGTCGTCATATGAGTGAAATACTCATGAGTACGATGTTAAACCCTAATCAAATAAACAATCAAAAGCCATGGAGATCAAATAGATTATTCAGCTCCATTGTAGATTTGATTCTGCTTCACCCTTTCATACAGTGCGGCTTGTTGCCAAGGTGCTCTCGCAGGGCAACTCTCAGATCTAAGGGTTTATAAATAGCTGATTTCTTTGCGATGTCTTTAAACTGTCTTGACCTAACCTGTTACTAGTGACGTCAAGGCTGGTTTCCTTCACTTGTCGGGCTGGCACGCCAATGTATGAATGAAATAACCTGAAGTATGTTGTTAAACCCTAAATCAAACAAAGAACCAGACTTTTGTGTAGTCACATGATGTATCTGATCCCGTCCTGCTGACTCAAGCAATGGTCTTTGTAAGGTAACTGTAGTATACAATTTATCTGTTATAGATTGGAATCTCCATTGACGAGACAGTTGTCAAACAAGATCTGGATGACCTGTTGGAGGTCGTCGGTTCCCCAGATAGTTCTGTAAGTATGTGAATTATAGCAATATTTAGTGAACAGCATATATATGTAAGAGTATTCTTGGGATCTATTTGCAACAGTTTTCGAACAATGACGTCAGTTCTGCCTTTTAAATTAACTAATTAACAGCTATGCTTACTCGATTGCAAGTGCAATACAGATGTTTGTCTTTGAAAATATGCAATTAAAATAATAAGTTTAGGTAAAAAAATCAGTGGTCTTTCCCTTTAAGAATCTTGTATTGTATATTCCAATATATGGACCAATGTATGGATTGTTTGTAGGAGTCCATTGCTGAACTATTGGGCACGGAGCCCTTATCTAGTATTGATAACACGGCGTTCAGAAGGACCTCTGACTATCTCACACACCCAGTATTCAACAGGTTTGATTTTACCTTTATTTCATGGACATTAAGAACTTAAGATAAATTGTTTGGGTTTTTTGCTTTCATCTCTACAAATAAAGTTAATTATTTTTGGTTAAATAATTTGGTTTCTCTCATTTTGTTTAAAGTAGATGCAGCATCTTATTGTTGTGGTTTGATTTTGGGCTTCTCAGATTCACTCGATTTGTGGTAATTTCCGTGCTGTAAGATTGGTGACATGACAAATATTATCCTATGATATCATATAATGTTTGTTATGATGTTGCAGGTACCAGTCTGAGACGAGTATTGTACGTTACATGAAACAGCTAGAGAACAAAGACCTCTCTCTTGTACATTCTATGATCTCCCTTGGCTCCTGCACGATGAAACTCAACGCTACCACTGAAATGATGGTCAGTTATCTTCCTTCTCCGATTTTATACAACTTTCTGAACATAATAACATAACCTTTTTATACATCCAGTGACAATCAGTCCTATTATGGCAAGCGTCCGTCTTTTTTCCGTCCATATGGATGGCCACAATCTGTTTCCAGAACAGAACTCGAAAAACTGTTTAGCCCATCTTTACAAAACTTGGTAGATACATTCACTGTTGGTTGAAGTTGTGTCGCTTGCTATTATGGATTCACTTGTTTAATTTTTTTTATAAATTTGTATCAAAGCCATAAACAGACTTGCTTTTTTTTTTTACTTTAAAAATCAATCAGATCAAGCGATACCAGTTTGATTTGAAAGCTGCTCATGCAGATATTAATTAATCCTAGATACAATTAATAGTTTACAAGTAAAGGTTATCCAGTTGAAGTTTTAATCGTATTTAATGTTTTTTTGCAGCAAGGATTATGTCCAAATATTAAGTTATAAAAATATGATCAAATGTTTCCAGAATGAGTGAAGAATATTGTGTACTATGTTATTTTCCATTCCTGTGATTATAAATCGTATAAAGGGAGTGATTTTGTAACTACTCTTTTAGCTCAATATTAAGCACTACTTTCAAATTTAGTGGACAATTGAAGAGTGAATTTTCTACTTCTGTTTGATTGTAGCCATGTTCCTGGCCAGAGTTTGGAAACATCCACCCGTTTGTTCCCACTGACCAAGTCAAAGGATATCAACAGATGTTTGAGGAATTGGAACAAGACTTGTGTGAAGTGACTGGATATGATAAGATATCTCTTCAGCCTAATAGGTGAGAGAACTGGCTGGTAGCCATCTTTGTGAAGAATCAATGGTAGGATTGTAAATTAAGAGTGATTTACTCTTGTATCAAGTTCTATCTCCACAAGCGGACGTTTGGGAGGGAGCTTCCTGTTACCCTAGTGCTTTCAGAGCTGAAGGGCAACATGTACTGATCTGTTTGTGATTTCTTTGTATTACGTCCTATGATTGTCCTGTATTTGTCCTCGTTGCCAGTGGTGATGAGGGTGGTTTCATTCCCACATTGGGCTGTCACACTGTCACATGAGTGAAATAACGTTAAGAACGGTATTTAACCCCAATTAAACATTCACTTCAAAACGATTTCCTTCTGTCTCTACTTGAAGTCATCCGCATTATGGTTTTTGGAAAAGATGTGTGACTACATTAAATTTCAGTCTGACATTGTCTTCCTGGATCAAAAAAATAAACAAAAACACATAAATACATCACAAAAATACACACATTTCAAATACACATGTGACTGGTTGTGGACCATCAACAAAATCAACCAATCAATAAATTCAGCAAACAAGTTTGGTCAACAGTTACATTTTATGCATGTGCATTTGTATTCTCTTTCACCGAATGTTGTAAAAAATAGATATAAATGTAAATTGTAAAAGCAAATCCAATTTGAGTATGTTTTCAATAAGCTCAAATATTTAATTCAATATGGTTGTAAAAATATTGTAAAAAAGACTTCTAATTCGATTTTAAATCTGCTCTTCAGTGGCGCCCAGGGAGAGTATGCTGGTCTGATGGCAATTAAAGCTTACCTCCAAGATAACGATCAGGGCCAGAGAAATGTAAGTAAAAAAAAACTTTAACTTTCAGTTTTTTTTATATTATGCCCCAATAAAATGAGTCACATTATGATGACCAGCATCCCTCTGTATGACATTTTTATGAAATTTGGAAGGCACATGCACCATCACTGACTTTAATTATATGTGAATAAAATATATGTGTGTGATGAGTTCACCAAAACTCATGTTATCAAATCAGTAGATGTATTGTGAAATAAAGATATAGGAACTAAATTTGGGCAACTCCTGGTCGGTTAGACCACTGTCTGCTGTGGCTTGTTTTTCTAAAGAGAATGCAAATG
>JAQQZZ010023830.1:0-11023 GCA_030265115.1 Mopalia vespertina | reverse complement strand
ATCGGTTAAAACTAAGAAAGTGTTATCCCAAAATAACGAAAATACTGTTAATCTTCACTTTCTAAAAGACACAAAAAAAATATTCTTTACTTAGCCTGTTACAAATTTGGAAGCGTTATCCCCAACATTGTTTAGCCTTTGACAAACTTGTTGATGTTGAATTTCGCTACGTCTGAGGCGGTTTAGATGAGAGTTAAACTTCGTTATGCAGATATATACGATAATTTGTCTCAAAGTTTACAGAGAGTTATAAGCGGCACCGGTCTGGTCTGAAAAGGCCAAGTTATGCTGTTCTGTCTTCTACATCAATATCTGTGGTTATTAAAATCGGCTCCCGTTGTATTTAAGTAAAGTAGATAAAGAAGTGGAAGATCCGTCGTCATAGAAGTGAAATACCCTTGAGTACCACGTTAAACCCCAATGAAACAGACAAACAAGTTAATTATGGATAGTTAATGGTTACTGGGGTTTTGTTCCGGACATACAGAATGCTAAGTAAGCACGCTTTAATTAACTACAGACAGTAGCTCCTGTCCGCAATGAACAAAAGTCCTTGGACTGGGATGCGCTCATTTGCATATAGAATAAATAGTGAGTTGAAGAGAGTTGTTAAGTTTACCAGTTGACAAAATGGCCATATATCTGACTCTTTGAGAGCAATAACAGTTTTAACATCCACGTAGAAAAATGCATAGTACAAGTTATGTATAACCGCTTTAAACTCTCATATAAAAGAGAAAAATTCATTATTTCCCATCTCAATATCGCCAACCTGCACCTAAAATGCTTTTTCTTAGACAAAAGAAAACATCAATCATATCAAAAATATTCTTCGTCGTGTTTACTGTAAAATATTTGTCTTGTGGCCTGTCGATATCTCGACATATAAGTTAATAAACCATGCATAAATATTGACTTAAGTGTGTAATAAATGTCCTGTATTAACATACTAGCTCACATTTATTTCCCGTGAAGGAAATCTAACTAGTTTGTTCTCAGGATATTCGGCCGATTCGCTGAAACATCTGGAAAATTAAACTCTCAGCAGATGATTATTTCTAGCACGTTCATTGGCTGTAATGGCCTTCAGTCCAGGCTTAAGATTTACGTATTAAATAAACTACTTGATCATTTATCATGATATTCAGAAATTGAATTTCGTGTCACGAAATGATTTGGTGTCGCCGACTAAATTATCTCCCCTTTCGTTCTGACATTGGATCAATTTTTTGGAGCTGATTTCAAGTTAACAGTTCAATCGATTACAACAACAAGATGAAGAGAGATTGGATTTTTACAAATGTTTTCACAAGCGATTTTATCTGTCTAATAACTTGTCCTGTCACGATTTCCTCCACTTATATTTTTTTTATTCCACAGTTGCCAGAATCCTACTGTTCCAACCGATTTTTTTTTCCTAATCAATTTTTACTACAATTTGCACTGGCTTTGATGGGTTTAGTTTGTCTTCCCACTATCTCGCCACTACGAGTTTGATGCGTTTAGTTTGTCCTCCCACTATCTCGCCACTACGAGTTAGGTGGGCTGTAATTGACTTAAACACTATCGATTCAAATCATAAGAAAGAAGCCTTATCAAAGTTGAAAAGTGGGATCGAATCCAAGACATGTTAAAGTAGGATTTAATAAAACATGGCCGTCAGGATACATTTATAGCAAAATGACATCGAATTGCAATAGCCTGCCAAAGTCTACGTCTCTGGTATATTACTTCCAGACAAAGCGAGGGCTTCGAGTTGCCCTGGTTCTCTCGGTGTTATATATAGGGCAACACGACAACCCCATAGCGAGGGCTTCGAGTTGCCCTGGTTCTCTCGGTGTTATATATAGGGCAACACGACAACCCTATAGCGAGGGCTTTGAGTTGCCCTGGTTCTCTCGGTGTTATATATAGGCAACACGACAACCCCATAGCGAGGGCTTTGAGTTGCTCTGGTGCTTTCGGCGTTATATGTAGGGCAATACGAGGGACCATCTGCCTTAATGTTACCTGTCTATAATTTACAATGTAAACACTCCCGTCTCTAAGCGATATTTGTTTGCTGATTGAATTAATATGATAAAAGACTGTATGGGTTCTGACTTGTCAGTTATTTATATATTCCTAGATCATTCTGCTTTCATTTATATGCATGAGAACGATGTCCGATGAGACATTGGGAAGTTACGTTAAAAATAAACGAGCTGGGATTCCGTGTTGTTTTCCGTATTTCTGTATGCCTTGTAGAAACATAGGCTACATATGGAAGTTACATAAATATTCTCGCATCTATTCACTTTTCGGTGGCGCACATCATTCAATTGAATGGGGCCGCCAGACAAATCAATAGTAGTAGTAGTATTCACTTTTCGGGCCATCTGGTTCAGGGCAATAACTCTGAAGAATAGTAATGCTGTCTTTATTTAGCACTGGAGGAAAATTAAGTTTCTGACAGTATCAAAACACCTCCTATCTTATTGTTGTGGTAGGTCAAGTATTGTTTGAATACACCGCCGTCATATAAGTGAAATACCCTTTAGCACGGCGGAAAACACCAATCAATCAATTAATCAACCATTCAGTCAGTCAGTAACACACAAACCATGACCCACACAACTTGTGCGGCCCGCAACTGTGTTCAGTGGTTAGCGCGTCGGCTTACTGATTGTCCTTCGATGTACTGTGCAGAGGTTCCAGTCCCTTTAACCGCAGGTACGGTGCTGCACCAGCAATCACAGGAGAGGTTTCCTCTCGGTTTTCGACTGTTTTTAAGTAGGGCGAAGTGAGAAGTGGACAAACCGTCAGCACATAAGTACGTCGTTAAACCCCAATCAAGCAAACATACAGCTTCCGAACTATACAAAATGGCAGACTAAAGAAGAGTATAAATAAACAAAACTCTGTCTTCACAGTTTTACCACGAAATGATACTTGTTATTTTAACTAAAACCAACTGAAGATGTGCCAAAAAAAGATTGGTAAACTTGACATGATATTTCGGATTTGACATTCGTGTCACGAAATCCCTCAGAAATGGTTTGCTGGCCTAAGCCAGCTTAACTATCAATCCTTTGGCTCTGTCAGTACATTGATTTTTTTCTGCTGATCACATGTGGATAGTTTGATCGATTAAAACAACAACGCCAAAAGGACAAAGTGTTGGTTTTAACAACTGAAACAACAAACCCTTTCTTCAGGCTGAAAACTTCTATTAATAATTTTATCAGGCCAAGAACTCATCTAAGCATTCTTCCCTTGAAACACTTTTGGGAGATCTTTTTATAATATTTTGTATGGTTAAGGAATGGACATTAACAATATGCTGGTGACTGGTAACATTGTGTTGTTGTTGCAGAAGTACTATTTCTGTCGATGTATAATTTTTTACCACATCATTTAAAATAAAACCTGTATAACTGTAGGTTGCCTAAAAACAACTCGAGATTAAGATCGATTCAGAAACTTTTTTTAAATGTATCAATTAATTTCAATATGTAGAGAAACACAATAATGCTTGCCTCCACCGAGTTAGCTTAATAAACTTAACACAAGCGAATATATGATACCGTATAGTGAATTGGTAACATTTTCTTCTAATAAAACGACCTTAACGTGCATAATACTGCTGATCATTTTAAAAATAACAATTGCTGATATTGTTACTTTCGTATATGAAAATCCTCCAATATACTCTATACGATCCAGGAACCTTTCCCGAATGATTCGTATTGACAGAAATGTTCTAGTCTTCGTTCTGACGTCATTGTACCGTCAAGTATACGACTCCGGTGCCCCAGTGCTGCGTTTAGGGCGCCCAATGTCTCTTCTGGTAGGTTGTAGTAGATGATGCTTGATTAATGGTACTCCGACTTGTTTATCAATGCTATCGAAATACCACTCCAGAAAATAGTATGTGTTTCGGGTTTTCATGTTTCTTGTTCTGCGTATTAAACGAAACGGTAGAAATAATGCTCGATCTTATAACTGGGTTCCTGATTCGAACTGTAGTTTTACAAATCAAGAATGTGCAAAGCCTGTAGACGGTGTGGTCTAGACGACCGGCAATTATTGCTGGCGATTTGGTGACTGGTTCTTAGGTTCGGAGGTTCGATTCTCGTAAGACAATTCTCGTATGATCAATAATGTGTTCTTCATTAGAGGGTGTTATCAAAATTACGAAATCATTGTCATTAGCGATTTTTCGCTTTACTTGCACAACACTTTGTCAATTTAGCTTTTACTGTCTACATTTTTATTTGCAATTTTATCTCACTCGCCAATTCTCGAAACAGAAAGTGTTCTGAACAAAAATCTGTTCTAAATAAGAGAGAGTGTTATCAAAATGATGAAAATCATGTTAAGATTTTATCGATTATTCATTTAACTTTCACAACGAATTGTCAATATCTCTTTTACTGACTACATTTTTATCACAAAATTTAACCCACTTGCCAATTCCCTCATCCGATCATCTCTATTTGATTTCGCTTTTAAAAGTTAGATTTTTTTCTTCAGTGTTACATAATCAATACAGACTGAACTATTCTGCCTTTTTACGTAAACGACAATATGCTCAGAGCTGTTCTCCAATATTTACACTGAGATAATAGGTGGTTGTAAGATCTTACAAAACGGCAGCAATTTGGTTTCAATCTGTGTCTATGTACATTATGGAATACCCAGTGTTTGAACAGCCATTGTGTCAATAAATCTCAGTAGGTAAATATCTTCCTGGACGTTCTTCAACGACTGAACTGGAAGTCGAAATTATAAATGGTATTCAATATTTCTGTTTATTTTTAAACCACTGTCAATAATTATTTTAAAATAAACCAAAAATTAGAGACCTTACGCATATCTTTTATTTGTTTGATTTGTAGCTTGACTTTGTTAAGGTGATCATGCCGGTCGGCAATGCTCGCCTGTCTTCGACTGTAAATTGGGCCTAAAAAGTGGCTACCTCTTATTTATTGTACATTTCTTCTTCTGTTGTTGTTGTTGTTGTTGTTGCTTAATGGGCTGATGAATTAAATCGTCAAAACATATTTCTTCCTGACTTTAAATCAAGCTTAGAAAAAACACATTGCTGTCAAAACAATTCATTTCCTGATTAGAAATAATAATTTTAGATGTATCTTACCATATTTAGAAATTTATCTAGAAAACGACATAATCTTGTACGTAACTTATTATTATTTTTCTCGTATTTTGTGCGAACGAACAGGACATCAAACTACACGAATCCTAACTTCTAGCTTAGTGTCAACCCAATCTCGTGAAACCTCTGTACCATTATTCAATCTAATAAGCCGCTTTACTGATCCGTTGTTTGTCTTCAAGTGATTAGTCTCCCTTATCGTTGATTATGTGCCTCGAGCAAATGTAATTAAAATATATTTATTTATGACTGTTACCGCTCACTCCCGTCACCACCTCGATCCGCAAGGGCGCCGTAATGCTTTTATGCAGCTTAAAGGGAAATTCAAGTAAATGATACACGTGTTTCTGTCATAGAATTGTTTATCGTAGGATTTTTGTAACAGTAAAATATCTCCGCTATGCTCTGTAGTTTGTTTACATCCTATTCCAAGTCTGAGGTCAAGGACGTGTATCGATTTTGAATTGTTTGCTGACGGTCTACAGGTGTTTGGGAGGTGTCCCATTAACCACATGAATCAACGAGATTCTACGATTGTATGTTGGGTTGGTTTGTTTAACGAATTACTATACTACGGCTTCAGTTTCTATTTTTACAACAAGCCAAAACCCTCGACGGCTGTGCCGGCACTTGCTTTGCCTAGGTTCAAACAGATTTGTCTTTGTTGCTCAACTAAGATCCTGATTTATGTTTAAACCCCTTCAACAAAGCTCTCTAGCAAATTTGAACACTGTCTCGAGACCGATTGATACATTCTCTATTAACTGTTTATCGATATATATTTTAACAGTTTGCCTGAAACCTGTCCAAAAGAAATTGCTTTTTTCTTCTCGTGACAGGTTGATATAAATATTTCTCGATATAAATTCTAAGAGTATGCTTGCGGGCAATGCTAGATGTTGAGACAAATAAGTTGCAAAATTAGACGTCCTAAAAGACTGGACTACAATAAAAATAATAAGAATGTTAAAGAAAATAAAACACTCTATAATGCGCGGCTTACATCGTCTCCATGTTGACTGTAACCAGTTCAGAATATTGATAGAGATTTTACATTCATTATAAATGGATTCAACTAAATATAAGCAGGTGGATATTTCACGTTAGTAGACTTTTAATCGGTTAATTTGGTTTTGTTTGTATTCCCCCCTCCAAAAAGAAATAATTATGATGTAAGTGCCTTTGTTTTCGTGAAGCTTTTCGAGTTTTGAGTAAAGTTTCTGTTGTTAAAGTTTACTTATCCTGTTCCAAGTTTTGGAAGCGTTCAACGTTATACCCAACGTATTTGAGCTTTGACAAGCATGTTGTTGTTGAATTTCTCTAAGTCTGATGCAGTATTGATGAGAGTCAAACAGACTTCGTCATTCAGATAAGATAAATTGTCTCACAGTTTACAGAGAATTATTAGTGGCATCTGTCTGGTCGTAAAAAACCAAGCTATGCTGTTCTGTATAAGTCAAGCAGAGAAAGAAATGGACAATCCGTCGTCGTAAAATTGAGTTACCCCTGAGTTTGACGTTAAACCCCAATCAAACGAACAAAGAAATCAGTCATGGAATGTTTATGAACAACAACGGCATGTTCCGGACATACGGAATGCTAGAAAAACACTTATGTAGTTTTACTTTACTGCAGGTTGTATGTAGAGCCTGTTCCCTCGTATGTAGCGCCTGTCCCCTCGTATATAGCGCCTGTCCGCTCGTATGTAGCGTCTGTCTGTACGTATGTAGCGCCTTTACGCTCGAATGTAGCGCCTATCCGCTTGTATGTTGCGCCTGTCCCCTCGCATGTACCGCCTGTCCGCACGTATGTAGCGCCTGTCCGCTCGTATATAGCGCCTGTCCCCTTGTATGTAGAAACTGTCCGCAATGAACAATACGACTTCAATTGGGATGCGTACATTTGCATATAGAATAAACATGAAGTACTTTGCTGCTTCTTGTCAGTTTAATGCCTGATAACACGCTAATTATGCGTGGGCTGGAGGCAATTATGTAATAAAATTACAAGATTCGACTCCATTATTGACAAAATGGCCATCTTTCTAACAATTTGAGAGCAATAACAGTTTTAACATCCACGGAGATACATGCATAGTACCCGTTATGTATAATCACGATAATCTCTCAAATAAAAGGGAACAGTTCATTATTTCAGATCTAGATGCAAGATGCAAGCAGCTAGTCCAGCTCCAGAAAAATTTTTTCTGAGACAAAAGAAAACTTAAACTATAACAAAAATATTCTTCTTCACGTCTATCGTTGAATATTTGTCTGGCGACCTGTTTGTACCTCGAAATATAAGTTAATGCAAAAAAAATTACATATAGTGCAAGATATTTATAATCGCCTTAAAATCTCAAATAAAAGAGAAAATCTTATTATTTCACATCTCGCTATATGAAACCAGCTCCAGAAAACGTCTGCAGTTAAATATTTGCCTTGCGGCCTGTCGATATCCCGAGATACAGGTTAATAAACCATGCATAAATATTAACCTAAGTGTGTTATAAATGACTCGTATTTACACACTAGCTCATATTTCTTTCCCGTAAAGAAAATACAAATACTCCATTTGCCGGAGCGAGCGGGTGGTTGGATGGAGCTTCATGTTGCCCTGGTGCCATCAGAGCTAAAAGGAAACAGGAAGCCGATCTGTTTGTGGTGTCTGTATTGCGTCCTGTTATTGTTCTGTATTTGTCTCGTATTGTCTTTTTTTGTTGCCAGTGGTGTCGAGGGTGGTTTCCTTCACCGATTGGGCTGGCACGTCGTCATATAAGTAAAATACCCTTGAGTACGACGTTAAACCCCAATCAAACAAACAAACAATTTGCCGGATATTCAACCGATTTGCTGAAACATCTGCGGAATTAAACCCTCAGCTGATGATCATTTCAGACACGTCCATTGGCTGTAATGACCTTCAGTCCCGGCTCAAGATTTGCCTATTAAATGAACTACTTGAGAATTTATCATGATATTCTGAAAATGAATTTCGTGTCACGAAATGATTTGGTGTCGCCGACTAAATTATCTCCCCTTTCGTTCTGACATTGGATTGATTTTTTGGAGCTGATTACAAGTTAACAGTTCAATCGATTACAGCAACAAGTTGGAGAGAGGTTGGATTTATAAATGTTTTCACAAGCGATTTTATCTGACTAATAACTTGTCCTGTCACGATTTCCTCCACTAATATTTTTTATTCCACAGTGGCCAGAATCCTACTGTTCCAACCGGTTATTTTTTCCCGCTAAAAGTTTCTTACAATTTGCACTAGCTTTGAAGGGTTTAGTTTGTCCTCCCACTATTTCGCCACTACGAGTTTGATGGGTTTAGTTTGTCCTCCCACTATCTCGCCACTACGAGTTTGATTGGTTTAGTTTGTCCTCCCACTATCTTGCCACTACGAGTTTGATGGGCTGTAATTGAGTTAAACACTATCGATTCAAATCATAAGAAAGAAGCCATATCAAATTTGAAAAGTGGGATCGAATCCAAGACATGTTAAAGTAGGTTTAATAAAACATGGCCGTCAGGATACATTTATAGCAAAATGACATACATCGAATTGCAATAGCCTGCCAAAGTCTACGTCTCAGGTATATTACTTCCAACCCTAGCTAAGGCTTCGAGTTACCCTGTTGCTCTCGGCGTTATATATAGGGCAACATGAGCCTACAAAATTCTACTTCACTGTTATATTACTTCCAACCCGGTCTTCCAGTTGACCTGGTGCTCTCAGAGTTATATATAGGGCAACACGAGGCAACATGTGCCTACAGAATTCTACTGGTAAATAACGTCCAACCCTAGCGAGGGCTTCGAGTTGCCCTAATGCTCTTGTAGTTATATAAAGGGCAACACGAGGCAACATGTACCGTCTTATAACCAGCCAACCGTCTCTAAGAAGCATTTGGTAACTGATTGAGTTAATGTGATAAAAGGCTGTATGGGCTCCGACTTGTCATTTATTTATATGTCAGATGAGACATTGGAAAGTTACGTTTAAAATAGATGAGGTGGGATTCCGTATTGTATTTTCTTTATTACCATACGCCTTGTAAAAAACATGCTTCTGAAAGCATTCTCCCATCAACTAATCGGGCCTTCTGGCTAAGGGCAGTAGGTTTGAAGAGTAACAATGTTTACTTTTTCCTGACACTGGAGGAATTAACTTTCAGACAGTATCGAAACACCTCATATCTTATCGTTATCGAAGCCTACCCTGTGGCGACGGAAATTGCGCCTGGGATGATGTGCGCAGTACATTCGAGAACTTCCGGTTGACTAGCATATTGCCAATATCCATTCCTTAATCATACAAAATATTATAAAAAGATCTCCCAAAAGGGTTCCAAGGAGAGAATGCTGACCTGGGTTCTTGGACTGATAAAATTATTAATAGCACTGCATTGGTTCTCCGGATACTTTTCAGCCTGACAAAATGGTTTTGTTATTTCAGTTGTTAAAACCAACACTTTTGTTCTTTTTGGCGTTGTTGTTGTTATCGATTAACCTTCCACATGTAATCAGAAAAAGAAAATCAATGTACTGACAGAGTCAATGGATTGATAGTTAAGCCAGCCTAGGCCAGTAAACCATTTCTGAAGGATTTCGTGACGCGAATGTCAAATCCGAAATATCATGTCAAGTTTACCAAGCCCTTGATGAATAAGCACATCTTCGGTTGGTTTGAGATAAAATAACACATGTAATTTCGTGGTAAAGCCACAAACACAGAACTTATTGTGCAGACGTGTCTTTATTCTGCCATTTTGTATAGCTCAGAGGCCGGTTGCTCGAAGCGCTATTACATCAGAAACGCTGTTAGATGACGTCACGTCATGTTGAAAGTCTATCTCTCAAAGGCTCCAGCCGAACTAAATGTATGATTTTGATGCATAGGGGCCTACTCATTCAGCTATCACGACTGCGCGCAGTGATGATACCACAGTGACAAGAATTTCGCGATAAAAATAGCCAATTTCTAAGCCAGTTGTTTTAGTATTACTCATTTTTACTATGCATAGGCCTACTGTAGATAGTGCTCGGCCAGCTTCGTCCAGAAGTAAACGGACGCAAAAACAGCTCTCTTATGTTGACGACTGTATTCTCGCAAGTGTTTCTATAGTGGACGAGACTAAGACAACTCTTGTACGCTATGCCTGGCTATCGCGCTTAATTTCCACCAATATTTGGGGCAACATGAGCCATAGACCATCAAATAAAAGAAGTGCAAAGCAAGATGGATTGACCGGTGTATCTTAGAGAATGTTATATCGACTCGTAAAGTTATGTTGTTGTTGCAGCATTACTATTTTGCGTGTAAGCGTGTAATCTCAAAATAGCGACAATTCTCTTTATACTTCACTTTTTAAACGACAAATAAAAAAGTTGAAAATCTACACAGCTCTAGTCTTAGTAAGGTTAACTTCAAGTCGGTTCGTCGATATCTTAACAACCAAAGTCTCGACATGGTTCTACTATTTAAGATGAGTATGGGGATGCACAGTTTGGGCTTCATTTGCCGGAACCTGTATAGACTGATGCTTATGTCGGATAAGCGCCTTTAACGTTAACCCAGGTCAAAAATCACAGCCATCCGCTGATCGTTCATTAAGTCAGCTAATGATTTTGCCAACAAACGCTGTCATGTTTGCAACTAGAAATTTCTGCCTTAAGCTTAAATTTATCAGTTTATCATCAAACCCACGATTCTCCACCTGTTTCCGGTCCACGGGAATCGAACCTAGGGAAGTATAGTTACAACTCCGAAGAAATTACTTCTGATGATGGTTTGATTAATAAACCGAAACGTTGAGTCAAAATGAATTCATTATCTTTCTTCGGAGTTGTTACTATA
>JAQQZZ010023819.1:0-11024 GCA_030265115.1 Mopalia vespertina | reverse complement strand
AACCTAAGAGTCAATGATCTGCAGCGATAATAACAGCCTGTTAAAAAGAAAGTCACTTTCAAACTAATTCCACTACAGTTAATGCTACTCATCAAGATCTATGGACGTTTACAAGTAAATATGTACATGTAGCCTGACAGCCAAGAACAAACAATCAAACTTTATAGCTGCATTAACATAATATGCTAGCCCATTTAAGTGCTTTCATAAGGAAGTAAGAATTTCTCAACTCTGCATATGATAATCAAGGTTCTGGTTGTACCTAGCCATATGTTAAAACATTCTTCAACGGTATGCCATCTTTTCTCTATCACGGGCCATGGGATTTCAGCAGTTATCGAAACTCCTTTTTGTGTTCCGTAGTTCACAGCCATGGGAACCTGACGGAACCCAACTTTCGGTACCATATTTAACTTATGGAAACCCATAAACCATTGGCTGAATCGCATAATACATGTACAATTGTTTTGCACCTAAATCGGACCTGCCTTCCATAGAAGAAATTTATGTGTAAAAAAGTTGTTTGGGGTATTTTGTTACCATTTTGCGTATTTTTGTGTAACAGCATAGCAGAGAATATTAATTTCTGTGTATTTTGATGGCCTATATTGGTGCATTTAACATAAATTATGTGTAAAAAATACTCCAGCATACACCAGTTGATTGATTGATTGGTGTTTTATGCCATGCTTAAGGGTATTTCAACAATAATGAACAATAGCACAACCAAGTTGTGAAGTGTTTTCATAATGTTGGAAAGTTGCTTCAACTTGTACCTTTTGAGTCAGTGTGCTTTATATATCGAGTCTGAATGTGATATTTTGAAAGCACTGATGGTGGGAAATGATTTTCCGGTACCGTCTATGTCACACGGTACCAACACCCTAGTACCGGTAACGATAGTTTCTGTGAAATCTGAAGGCCTGTATCAGAAGTCATTCTCCATGCTGTGAAACATGGCTAGTATACCAGAGTTGTCTCTCATCACATGTATGAACAGTTAATACAATCACATTTCAACTCCTTCTACACATGCATGTGGCAACTAATGAGTAATGACACCTCTGGTTGATGTCTCTGATTGTGGAGCGGGTGGTTGGAGGGAGCTTCAAGTTGCCCTGGTGCTCTCAGAGCTACATGTACATTTAAAGGGGAACAGGAAGCCGATCTGTTTGTGGTGTGTGTATTGCGTCCTGTTATTGTCCTGTATTTGTCCCGTCTTGTCTTTGTTTGTTGCCAGTGGTGTCGAGGGTGGTGTCCGTCACCCATTGGGCTGGCACGTCGTCATATAAGTGAAATACCCTTGAGTACGACATTAAACCCCAAACAAACAAAAACAAATCTGATTGTGGAAATGGTTTCCGTCTTAGGATAAAGAGTAAAAAGGATGGCAGACAGATGGCTTCTTTCTAAATATGGCTGTGTAGAAAGCTGAAGAATTATTGAGGAATTAACGTTTCCTGACCAATGTGCCTTTCCCTACGACTTACTCATTTTGTTTGTTAATCATTTTGATGCGAATGTTCATGTTAGTAAAACAATTGTGCTAAACTGAAATCTGTAGTTTGAATTAGACAAGGATTTAAAAAAAAAATAAAAAGACAAATTTAAGAAGAGTACATGTAATTATCCAGACAAAGTGTTTTATTGAACTGTATTTACATTCACCACTAAAGTTTGATGCTGATACATCTGAAAAGAAAATATGCTTCACTCTTTCTTTACTGCATAATAATTTTCCCAGCAAGACTTGTAAAATAAATATCTTCCATTTAAAGCCATCCATTAATTCTACAGTTTTAACTCTGAATCCAGAAAAATGTGTGCTACATAAATTTGTGTTTGATTGTTGCAGACAATGTCGCTATTTAGAATTTTACTTTGGGTGTTAAGCAAGAATAATCCAATCAAAAGTCTTCCTGTCTGTACTGTTATATTTTCACTGAAATGGAACTCGGTGAAAAGTTTTTTATGGCCCGTTCTGTTTGAGTGAAGTAAATTTGATTTGAATTCAAGACATATCACATAATTTCCCCCTGTTGGCAATAATTTAGTTACTATCTGCATGATATCTGTAAACTTTAACAACATGCAACAGGATCAATATTTTATGAAAATTGACATGCAGAGCCCGAATGATTTGCTCTTTTGCATGTACATGTATGTGCCCATAATTTTCTACCTGATAAGACTAACGGCAACATACAAACACACCCTGCTGTTCGTGTATTACCTGGACATGCAGCCAATGCAGGTAAATACTATTAACCATTGGATTTCACTGCCATCATATTGAATACAGACATTAAAACACCAACCAATCATTTGTTTCTGACTAGAAGACCTTTCAAGAGAGACAGAATGGTTACATGTTATCTAGAAATAGAGAATCCACATCTCACGTCTGTGTACTTTAAGAACATATGTTTATTTCCAGCTCTGACATCAGACTATGTATTGCATGTAAGTGTAAAAGAGAAATACCTGTGTGACAAGCACAGCCTAAAACACCAATCAGTCAATCAATTTCTTAGTCACGGTTTGCTCATTGGTACTTCCAATCCAATCCCGAGCAAATTAAAAACAATGTTAGATGTGTATCCAGTACTAGACAAGTGGATAACCACACAAACCACATGGAGGAAATGAAATAATGTATACAGTCATTTTGTTCTTTAAATTTAAACCTAAGGGAAATGTATCAGGGTTATTTATCCTCTTTATAATCAACTTGCGTGTCGCAGATCATGGTTTTAGTAAATATATGTCCTATTTTTTTTAAATAAAGGTATTTTATTTATGAGAAGAAGTAGTTTTATAAGTTTATAGCCTTAGTCATATCCTACCCAATGTCATTGTAGTACAATTATGCTATTATAAAGCTTTCAAATCAGTCATTTCCTGTTTCAGTTTAATTCCTAAATATAAAATGTTTCTGCTTGCTTAAAACTGATGTTTCTTTTTAATTGTTTTATTATTGAATGTTGTGTTACATCATATTTTACTTTGTGGTTTCAATTTTTATATATAAATTATAAAGTGGGCTGACTAACCCAGCGGATTTTCCATAAGGGAATTTAGGACAGATATTTGTGGAAATAGGAAAAAACCGGTATTGTAATGACATTATAATGTGTTGCTTTTGTTTGGCACAAGTTCACATACATGTAGCTATTGGTAATTGAGATTTCTAATTGAAGGTGTAAAGAGATTTGTATGATGTATATGTAACCTTAGGACATGTAGGTTTGCATAGAATTTTTCTATGGGGTTTCCTCTAGGTTTCATTAAGCAAGGAACAGTGTGAAATGGACAAGTCCTCATCATGCATGTAAGATATACCTGCACTTAATCCTGTAAAAAGTGAGATTTGGTCTACTGGAACGGCATTGTATGTAAGCTTAATTACTGTATACGTCACTCAAATATCTCATTCCATTAATTTCCATATAAACTGCTGTCAGTGAATATATGTATAAAATTGATGGGAAATTGTATAAACTACTATGGTTATACAGAAAATGAAGATACATGTATACTTAAGCAAATTTTTCTTCAATTATTCAAAATTTACACAGACCTGTATTTCACAGTTTACTGGCATAAACTAAAATTGTTGCTTAAAAGTTTCAAGATACATTTTTTGCCTTTTGACAATTTTTGACTAGTTGTCCGTTTTCTTTAAAAACATAAATATACATTTATAAAAAACAAAACAATGGCAATATTATTTAGAATTCAAACCTTATCTGATGTCCCATTATTAATGTCAAAATGTATTAATTTTTTCAAAATCTTTTGAAAATGCTGCTTTAGAGGAAAACTTTGAAGGATTTTGTGGAACCTTTAAATCAGTCCTCTAAAAATGAGTTTGGATAAGTGTTAACTGTTCGCCTATTACAGCAGTGACTCCACTTCACCAAAATATTGTTATACAAAAAAATATCTAAGATAAAAATTTGGCCACTTTAAACTATATGTTAAAAATATAGTAAGAGGCATAATGTGGTACGGTACCACAGTTTGTGAAAGTGGCCGCCACTGACCTGTAGACAGTATAACAGACAAGTTATCTCTCAGGCCATCCAAAATAATATATTTGTTTCCCCTAACAAGAATATAAAAAAAGTGGGTAGGTAGGCATTATTATTTTTTTTTAATTTTTTTATTTTAACTTACAACATAAAAAACACTTGTTTGAACGGTCATTTTATCTGAATAAATTTTTTTTACATGTAGGCCTACTTATTTAGGCCTTGCTACTTAACTTATTTAATGGTAGTGTATTAAATTTTTAATGAAAATACAACATAACCCATGTTTTTTGGGTGAGGAGGTTTTTCTTTTTTTAATTCATGAAAAGTAGTTCCCTATTTTCACCAATTGAAAAAAAAAATACCGACCATGTTTTTTTTTTTTTACCTTGAATTTTTGGGGTAGGTAGGGTTACGGGAAACAAATAAATTATTATGGATGGCCTCACAGAAGTTATGAGGGGCAGAATAAATGGTCCCCCTCACACCCTGCCTAGTGTTCCTAATCAACCCAAGTAATCTTCTCATCGTTACATTTTATAACCAGGCCTCCTGCTGACCCATTTTCAATCCGTTTAATAGAGTTTGGGTATGCAAATCCTCCACCGTCCTCTTGCCCCCATCACAGATTTCCATATAAACGATGCATTTTTAGCTGTAATTGTTCAAAACGTATGAAAACTATTAGCAAATATGAAAAAATTGTTCATTCATTAATTGATCAATTTCATCAGACTTACCAGGCCTAGGCAGTCTCTCTACTCTAGAGCTTAATTTTGCTTAGATAGTAGATGAAGGGTGCCTAAACTTTGACCTAGATCAGCCCCTGACTACTGATTACTCTACGGTTTCTATCTGTTGCAGGAAATCACTTACCTTTATTAATTGTTAGTCCAAACTGTATGATGAATTTGTGAGTGGTTTTCTTACAGCCAATGTGGGAGTTAGGTCTCAGGGAATCCCTGAATCCTGTTTTGAAGTGAGACAGAATTATACGTGTATCTAAAACAAGTGTAATCCGTGAAATATACAAACAATTGCCCATACATTGTACAGGTCTGAATTGATTTATTGATATGTTTTACTGTGACACAGCAGCATGTTACATGTTCATTGTTATTTTCATATTGAAAAATAAGTTTGCTACAACCAGGGCCTGATCCAGGTCTAAAGTTTGGGCACCCGTCATTTAATAATTTACTATCTAAGTAAAAAAAGGCCAGGTAGAGGGAGCACTTATGACCATGAAAATCTGATGAAAGTCCTGATCATTGGGAATGCATAGAATGAACAGTTTTTTCACAATCGCTAATTGTCTTCTAACTTATTGAGCAATAATTAACAGCTAAATACATGTATGTCCATATGCATCCTTTCTATGGAAATCTGGGAAGAGGGTTACAGGGTAAGATATATTTCAGTTTAAAATTTTGTTTTGAGGGAAACTTCCAAATCCCATTAAATGGGTTGAAAATCAGCATGCATGAGACCCTGCTACAACATTTCAATAGAAAAGGCTGCGGAAATGGCAACTGTCTGCGTAGTTTTCTTTCTATGATCCTAGATTAAACTGGACAATATTGGACAGTTTATTTACAAGCTCATTGCTCTATGTTGTACATAGCCATAGTGTAGATGTGATAAAAATACAGCCAGGATGCAACAGAAAACAATTTTCATTTGAGTTCATGCTCTTTACTTTATATTTTGAATAAATGAAAAGAGACAAATTTGCTTGCCTCCACCGAGAATCGAACCCGGGACCTTTGGGTTACAGGCCCAACAGTCTTTACTTTATATATGTTCAACTGACTTTTCCGTAATTCCTGCCCTCTCGTAAGGGCAGTTTGTTTGAAGAGTAGCAATGCTGTCTTCACTTGGCATTGAAGCAAGCTAAACTTTCCAACTTTATCAAACACTATTTTGATGGTTGTGCTGGTGTTGATTGTGGAAATCCCTTGAGCACAGTGTTAAACACCAGTCAGTCTCGGACCTCTGGACCAATACCAGCCCCCTGGCTAAGGATAGATTATTTGGAGAATAGCTGCTGTCCTTACTTAGCACTGGAGGAACATTAACTTTATAACAGTATCAAAATACTTCACATCTTGGTTTATATGCTAGTGTCAAATATTGTTGGAACACACTGCCGTCATATGAGTGAAATACCTTTTACCAATCAGTCAGTCTGGGACCTCTGGAGCACCACCAATTGTAGTCCAGGAGTATTGACTAACATGTATTTATACAGCATGGAAAAGATGCTGACAGCAAACAAAAGCTGCAATGTAAGCCATGCAGGGCATTTATAAACAGTTCTTGGTTTCTGGACCATTCATTTCAATTGGTCTACTATAACATCACAGACAGACTGGCCTCTGCTAAGTTATAAACCAAAGAGAGCTTCAGCCCATGTTACACGATATGATTGCAATGCTCTATGGCAACCTGATGAGTGCTGATTATATGTGTAAACGGTACATGTAGCCTCTGTTGCTCCAACCTGATGAGTGCTGATTATATATGTGTAAACGGTACATGTAGCCTCTGTTGCTCCAACTTGATGAGTGCTGATTATATATGTAAATGGTACATGTAGCCTCTGTTGCTCCAACATGTTTTTCTGGCCTTTTCAATCAAAGGACTGGCCTTTGAAGCCCATTTTAGCGTTACGTGTCTATTCCTCACTTCAGGCCAGTGGTTCATATAAAGCTCTTCCCTTGCCCTGGTATTCTCCCGAGCTACACGTAATAGGGCAACACAAAACCGAGATGTTTGGCATTGACCTTGTAATAATGAAACTTTGGCGTTCAAATCAATCATTTTGTTTTTCGCAAAGTTATATGTGGTCATGGCGTGTGCCTTCTTATCCTTCTTGAAAAGTGCTTGAATTTTGTTCCTACAATTAGAATTAGAAAGATGCAGTCCTGTCTTTACTTAGCAATGGAGGAAGATTAACTTTTCAAGTTGGCACCAGAAGAAACAATTGACATTTTATGGTGGTGCTGGTGTTAATTACTGTTGGAATATACTGCCGTGAATCAGGGGTAGACTTTGAGAAAAAAGTGGAATGCACACTGTGCACCCACAATTTTGAATTGGGTGCACACGAAATGTGTTGGGTTCACAGTTTTTATTGACAATATGGTGACATAGTATCAAGCAAACATATGACAAATGAGCTAATCTACAGGTAATTGATTAACTATATACAAAAATGAAAACGATCGAACAGAAATGTTTGCCTTCTGATAAACTCACTTCCTGTTAAAATATCAGACGATCAATCACAACCGTACTCAATTGTAACTTCGATAACTCTAAGTTACGGTAACAAATAAATTTTCGTTAACCATAAGTAAGCGCAAATTTTTTCATTGCATTTAGCATCCCAGTGAGTTGATGATGATCTTGGTTGAATCTTTTGGGTGCACAGTGTGGGGGTGGGTTTTTAACTTTTACGAGGTTTTCTCTCGCTTTCTCACTTTATTTAAGTTACATGTAGGCAGAGTTAGGAAAATCCAGCATCATATATAGCACTGGAGGTCAGTGGAGGAAGATTAACTTTCCAACATTATGAAAACACTTCACATCTTGGTTGTACTTATGTCAACTGTTGTTGGAATACACCACTGTCGTATAAGTGAAATACCCTTAAACACAGCATAAAGCACCAATCAATCAATCAATGAGGTAGGGAAGGAGAGATTGGAGGTTACTAGAGGATCTTTGAATGTTTTGGGTGGTTAACATTAAACATCTTGTCTAACATTCATAATTTTTAAGATTATGACATTTATTCACGCCCAAAGCGTCTGTAGCTAGCGGCCACGAAAAGAGCCGAGTGATGTTCGGATATTGGATAAAAAATGTGATAATAAGTGAATATTTTCAGCAGAATGATCAACATTCTGATTATATACATTGCCATCGAGTAATTACAAGGTTCCTGTGAACATGCACACATATAGACTGTCAGACTGTCTCCCTCTATCTCAGTCTCACTCTCTGCTCACTTGTAATACTATATATATATTCCGGCTTATTTTTATTAGTTTCCCTTGACTTTGTAATGAGGCTATGGGAGCTTGCTGGGGACACAGGGTTGTTATTAGTTTGTGCTTTGGTTCCCTAGAACGCCCAGGTCTATTAATGAAAGATGACATGCATGTATTCATGATATATTCTGATGGTCTCCTGTTATACATGTACATATAAATACATGGGTTTTGTTGATTTGAGGAAAGAGAATCAATGTGGAGGATGTACCGTATGGTACATGTAACAAGTCTTGTCTTCATCTAGCAAGTGATGTCGCTCTTGTAGAATTTACTTTGTGTTTATTGTTTAGAGGGGGGGGGGGGGGGAGTATTATTAAACCGGCATCTTTTCGGTGTACTACTCTCCCCCTTAAAGTGAAATGCCCTTGATCAGGGTATAAGTCCCTGTTTAAATGAATTACCTTTGGTATTACCTGTAATTGTATATCATAGAATGTAGCCTTATTTAGAGATACAGAATTTGAGTGTACATGTACTGGCCGTCTATTTATGCAATTAGTATTGTCCAATATATGAATAATATTTGATATATTGAATTTTCTGACACATTTTTTATGCCCAACGAGACTTGAAATCACACATTAGCCTTGTTAAAAATACGAAAATACAGTTCAAATATCTGTTGCCAACACGTCATTTTTCTTGTTTTCACCAAAACTGTAAACTTGGAATTTTAGCAGAAGAGCCAGTAACTTCCACTTTTTATGCATGTTTTAATACCTAATGAAAGGATACAGAATTTATTCCATGGGAAATATTAAACCTGTGTTATTAAGCTGGTACGTCTACTTAATTGAAGATTTGAGCGCTACATGATCGAGATCTGATGAAAGGCAATGACACAGTTTGCGACATTTAAACGCTGTAGAGCTCTTCATGTACATGTATCCTTAAGTACATGTATGACGGTCAACCCTTATCAAACAATTATTGAGTTAAACACCAATCACTGAAACATTCTTGTGTGGTTATCTGATCCACAGCCAGGATAGCTCAGTTCTACAATTGGGAATGGATTCAACCATTCAAGGTTGTATACTCCTCCTGGAATCAAGGTGACTTTTACCAATCCAATTTTATTATCATTTCAATGTTTAATTTTAAAATTTGTACCAGTCCAAAAGTAAAAGTACTATTCCGATACATTTGCCCATGACTCCGCCCTTCCAGGGGTTATAGATTTTCAAATATTGAGCATTTTACTATGAGAGAAAAACTCTTGATTTTTAGTGTCCTGTTGAATTTTTTCATTTTTAAATGCCAACTATTTATTATTATCATACTTAAATATTAGAAATGGAGTCTGAATTGAGTTTTGTAAAAATGAAAAATGATGTCTCAAATTGAGTTTATTCTTCAGCTTAATAACAACCAATTTAGAGTACATGTACATGTAGTTAATCTGGACTTCTATGAACTCCTGCACTCAACCCCCCTTCACAGTTGGACATATTCATGTACATGTAGATATCTGCCCAGGGGGTATATATCCTCATACACCATTCCTGGTGGCAGATTGAATTTTCTCTATTGCTCAAGTGGCTACCCAGATTAAAACTAATGATATCATACATGTACATGTACATTGTTATCTTTTAAACTGTACATACTACTCTTTGCTGTTACTTGGAATTGGGAACAGCCAAAGTTGTTTCATTTTGCCTTAGTCTTGATATAGTTGCTAAATTTGAAAGCTAGATTTATTTGACCTGGCGTACAGTAACAATATACATGTATGTATACCGTATACTTCAGGTGCCCATATGGTAATATCGGGGAACCAAACTGCGTGGATAAACCCCCCCCCCCCCCCTGCATATTAACTGTATTGTCTCCATCATTGGTGTACAATGTATGTGCCATGTGTGTGTGTTGGTTAATCTGATTTCTTGGTTTACTAATAGCAGCATTGGAGACATAGTGACTGAGCTTGGCAGGTCCCTGGACTTTAATTAGGGGCTGTTAACATTCAATATAGGTTCACATTTCTTCACTGCTTTCACTACACTATGTGAAATATGCTTGTAGCCTAGTACTACATGCTTGAAGGACATGGACTAAACTTCATTCCTCTTGCAGCGTACTTGTATGAATTGCATGTTGTACTGTACTCTACTTGTATAATTACAACAGTGTGGCCAGTCATTAACACAATACTGTATCTTTCCTTCACAACGGATCACAGCATCCAGCTTAATGTAAAGTATTGCTGTTTAATCAGCTGCTTTCAAACTGTCATGTGGCACCGATTGTGGTTAGCGTGTCTGTCCACTGATCCTTCGATGTACTGCTCACAGGGTCGAGTCCCCTTGTAGACCTCGCCTATAGCTACAATGTATGAGGGAGTGAGAAATGGACAATCTGTCGTCATATTAGTGAAATACATGTACTCTTGCACACAGTGTTATGAATCGATTAAACTGTTAAACTAGCTGTTGTCAACACAAAGTTAATCTGTGGTGGTGTTGCATCTTTGATAGTCCTGTTTTGTCTTTGGGTTGGCACATCTTTATTTGAGTGAAATACCTTTTAAGTACTGTATGCACGGCATAAAACACCAATCAAACAATGTTGTCGGACTAATAGAATCCATAACGTGCATTACGATCTGTGTTGTTTATCATGACATATTTAAAAGACATTTATTTACGTACGCAAGAATTAACATATTTTAATCGTAAAATCTTTTAAACTTTAAATTTTTATTTAAACTTTTTGTTTACCAGTTTTGCTTTAGTGTACAAGAATAGATGTTTCTGCCTTTTATTCCTTGTATGCGCATGTTTATAATTATTCTTATTATTGTTTTTTGCTATTTATAAACATCTTGATGTTGGTTTTTACGAGGTCCTGGTTTTCCACCGTAATAAGGCAAGGAACAGTGTGAAGTGGACAATCCATCGTCATATAAGTGAAATACCCTTGAGTA
>JAQQZZ010023797.1:0-11027 GCA_030265115.1 Mopalia vespertina | reverse complement strand
TTTAAAAAAAAAATATTCCCCCCCCCCCCCCCCCCCACCCCCACAGAAAAAAAATATTATTACATAATATCTGTAGATTTTGTTAATACATCATTAACCAGTTCCATTTATCAAAGGAATATCGATTGTACATCAATATGTCATTTTCACTTTCATATTTTTTGTGCTTAGCTTTTCCTGATCACCTATAACTCTCATAAATAATTCATTAATACGAGCATGATTGATGATTTTTACTTTATAGAGCCACACCTCCTTAAATTCTCGCGTTAAATTTGCAGGTCATTAAAGACTTATCCATCAGAATTATACTCACATTTGGGGCCAAAGGTCAATGCACTTAGAAACAATAACTCGATGAATAACTGGTGAATTTTTGTTTGGATAATCGCAGTATATGGCTGTATTAATGAGTTTTGGTAGCTTGCTACAGTTATTACAGTCCTTGTTTCGACGGAAAAGGTCCGAATCCGCAGTGGACGGTTAAAACATAGTAATTGCGAGATTTACCGGCGCAAATTTGGCTACCTGCAGCACCGAAACCAGTTGTTATATGATGAAGAAAGCATCGTGCGACCATGAACTTTTTTTGCTGGTGAGCTTAGCTTTTCAGTACGCACACTCTGCGTTATACTTGATGTCCTGTCGAGATTATTATATCTGTAAACTATATATATTAAAAAAAAAATATAATGAATTTATTGATAACAATATTCATTCAGATTTATCTAGATATATTTTTGCTTCACACGCTCTACATTTGTCTGTTTGCACAAATCGTATGTTAACGTATTATTTTTAGAATTCATCAACCTAATGGTCTCTAGAAATCTGGAGAAACAAACCTAATGGTTATATATGTCAGTTAAGACGAAATACTTGTTAATATGCCTGTGAATGAATAGACGAGGTGAAAATGGTTAATTGGTGATAAGGAGATAAGGGAGTAATTGGAACAGAGATCACATGTATTGTAAAGCGTCAGTGGCATAGAAGGTTAACCTACACGGCTGTTTTATTTATCCTCATACATTATTCAGTACAGTTACCCTAATGGGAGTAAAGGCGAATAATTGTCTGTTTACATCAACGACGCATTCGGTAATACAGTACAATCCTTTGGCTAAAGACGTGTATAATGTTACATGGAGAGAAGTTTGTCGCTTTGAACACATTCCAGCTTCTCGTAAAATTCATGAAATACTTCAATGAAAACATTCATAAAGTTTACATACGGTTCCAGTGAGAACATTCCCAGATTGTCCGTGGTACAAATCCCAGTGCCATCATGTTCAACTGTTATGCAAATTCGCAACAAGAAATTGAAAAGACTCCTGTAGACCTACATGGGATTACAATATACTGGTTCATGTAACAGTAAGCTTTAACCTTGATTTGCCGGTGAAATCAGGAACTCTCTCGCGGAGCGCGAGAACAGACGAGATGCTATACCGGGCTGCAAGCGAAGAAGACAATGTGTTGAACGAAAATTACTTGATTTCATTCTTTAATATTTCCATTTTACATCTGCTGTCAGAAATTAAAAAGACTTAAGAACATATAAACGACTATCTTTAACTCCACTGCATTTGGGTCAAATAGCGATTTAATTTTGGACTAGAAAAACCTTGTATTCGCTGATAAAAGAAAATGGCGGCCGATTGAAGGAAGAAAAGGCAATCGGGACTTTTGGTGTCTCAAACCGCTAAGGGAATTCTTCATTCAACCTCTTGTCAACCATGTAAACCCGTCAAAGAGATGTTAATGCTTGTCTAGTTTCATTCACAATTTAGATCAATTAATATTTCCATTATTTTTGCAGACTTCAAAAACTGTGAAAATAAAGCAAATAGTGTATTGTAACATTTTTTGTTTATTTGGGACCAAAATATTGGGGGCATAAATGGATTTAATTATTCTTGTTTTTCCGCCTAACTGACTGAATATCAATATAGAAGAAGTTAACTCTCGTTCTTATAGTCACATTCCGTATATGTCAAATATTTATGTTTTTCGCGGACCTTTAAAACAATCCAAACTCGTGAAGGAGGCAGACTCATGATCTAGCTCTATATCACCATAGCAATGCACATGCGCATAGACAACTGTCAAGCTCACCAGTTTACCGGACTCTTTACGGAAATGGACGAATGAGAGTGCCTGAGTTTATGTGGATTGCATAGGCCGAGCTTCATATCCCTGTATATCGTAATCTACTTGAAACGTCTGCTCATATGGATTGCTTAATTTTAAGGAATTTTTTTTAAAAGACAAAAACTTCGTTAATAACATCTTGCCTGTGGTATTCTTAGGAAAGGTAAATTGATCGTTATAAGAATCCCCATCCGCCACCACTTCTACTTATTATGATTTGCCAGTAAAGTGCCAGGTAATATTTTGTGAGAATTGCTTTTTAAAGTGTATTACAGAAAAATAAAACTAGTTACACGACCCGGTGTTCAGATACATCTTCCACAATAAATCTGCACCTTTCGGACTGGACATATAAACAAATATTGCAGCTCAGTGTTTCAACCCTAGGACGATTTTGTTTGGTGAACTTACTCAGCCGAGAAAAGCCTGAATATGTTTTCCTGTGCTCTGCGCCTTTAATAAACATTCTTTTTACGTCTACATCAAACGATTTCTGAGTTGGCAAGATTTCAGTGGTCAAACAAAACTACTGTACCGAGTTAACCTATTTAAAAGTACGAAGGGTAAAATAATTTTGGTGTGACTCGAAATGAGTTTCTAGGTAATCGGGAAATATTCTGGCTCAATAAAATCAAATCATTCTTACTTTAGTCTAGACATTGACTCAAAGGTATTGACAAGCAATCCGATAGTCCACCTGGCATACTCACACTGATATTTGTCAGTGCAGTGGTATGTTTTATTCACAATTTGTACTGCGCTCTTTTATCTTATGTGTGCCCGCACAATAGTCCCAGCCTGTGTCATTTTGTTTTTATATTCTAATTTTAAACAGTTATCTGTAAAATGGCAACGTTTCTTTCGTCATGCGAGTTTGTGGTAAAAATATGCAAAACGGTGAGTCTCCCTGGAAATATAAACAATTGTTAGCGTCGATCTATGTTGGCCAGCTTGATGCTTCTCACGTTAATGGAATTTTGCCAAATATAATCGCAGAATGTTTGGAGGGAGCTACATGTTGCCCTGGGGCTCTTGAAACATGATGCCGATCTGTTTGTGATGGGATTGTATTGCGGCTGTGATTGTTATGTTATGTTATTGTCATACCTTGTCTGTGTTTGTTGCCAGTGTTGTCGAGGATGGTTTCCTTGTGAGTGAAATTACCGTAAGTGCTGGGTTGAAAAAGCACAAATTATTAATAATTTAAACGGTAAGCGTTGGGTGGGTTATACTGCTTTCTTTGCCACATGTAAAAGCCATATAGGTACTAGCAAATATACGTCTTAGATTACGTGAATCTAGATGTGGACGGCCAGGAGATTGGTTATTTCTTCCATATTTATGTCATTCAATTGCACCATCTCCCTTAATATATAGCATCATAAACATTGAAATATTTTCGGTATATAAAAATGCTCACAGAGGTATTCCTACAGTACAGAATAGAATAATTCAGATGGATCACAACTTTCTGATCTCAGAATGCAATAAGATAATTAAGTGATCGTAATTTGTTCATATTTGCCGGTGTGTGACACAATCTGTCAATTACGTCCTTGTTAATGAATGATGCACGAGAAATAGGTGACTAGGAAATAGTTGTGCAATAAATATACAAGGAAAATCGGTATTCATATTCGTGTATCAAAAAGTAAATGATCTATGGGGAAAATATAGAAATGTCATTGTTGAGGAAATAAGTCTTCTTCCTAGATGCAAAGTTCTGTATTTTTAATAGTCTGTCATACAATGTAGCCTTATTAAGACTTCGTACAGTGTAGCTTTATTTTCTACTTTCAAAACTATTCAATTTAATACCCATGGGCGAGCCATGTCTAGGTATAAAGTTATGTATTAATGGATATCTTCGAAAATAGGGATTAAAATAATTTCTTAATCGTTGATTAGTAATACTAGGTATCCGACGTGTCAGACAGAAGATCGAACTATAATTCAAAAGGAAAAAAAAGATCGAAAGCAAACCTGACCGACAGGTCCTAAATATGCTACGTTTTACGAAACGCAACGGTTGAATTAGAGTGAGAGAGGGTGGAGGAGTGAGAGAGGGTGGACAGGGGGAGGGTGTCCATTTATAAGGTAGAAGTGCCCCATGTTTCTCTGTACGGACTGGAACACGCCATAGATTTAAGAAGAAGATTCTATCTCTGTTTGTATCGTTTACCAGTTCATCGCCGAGGACACGCACGTTAGATGAGACATATTTACTTGGATAACTAATTTCATAGGGTATCATCAACAGATCCTACGATGAGGCCAGTGTAGCTGTTTACGTTTATTTTTACACTCGTTGAAAGGACAATAACAAATACAGAACAGCCAGCCAGAAACAACTACAAAGGCAAACGACAATGTACCTCCCATTCGTCTTTATAAAGACATAATGCGCCAAGAAAAGGGAAGGGAGTGTGTCACGAATTGGTTTTCATACAATGCTCGACATTTTGTTATAATTAATAATCCATATCAATGCTTAGTGCTATATTGATGAAGATATTTTAGAAATTTAATTGTCGCTTTTTCGCCAGGCAGTCTGTGGATCTACACATTTTGGGCCAAAAAAAATATTCATACAAAACATGACGTTTAAAGGTATGGTCCTACAATGTAAAGTTGACCAACTTTAAAGATACTGTACATGCTGCAAACTATTAAATGCAAATTTACCCAATTTTATCGTGTGAATCCATCTATTTTCCTAAATAAATGAGCAGATTATAGAATACTAATCCAGCACTGGTTGCAAAGTTAGCCTACTGAGTATAAGCCTCTAGACAGGCTAAAACAATTGGCACAGAGAGTGTACAATAAAGGGATTTGACTGTCTAGGTGAATTACTAGCCGGCCACCATTGTCAAAATGATTTAAAGAACGTCAATGATCTCAACCGACAGTTGCACAGGAAATAAATCAACAAGTAATGTGGTGTTTATTGCATTATTTACTCAAATCATTCATCTTTATCAGTTATGACCACTGTCAATTCAGCCTATAAACTGTCACGACAAAGTAACTAGCTGAAAAGCATCCCAGGGTTCATCTCCGGCTGGCCAGCACAAGCCAGGACGACTCTCCATAATACAAAGCGGGACCCAGTCAATCACTGTATATCGAAGTGTTGATCAGATTTTCACTCCAGCCTTTTTCATAACTAAGTCATATACGCCATTCAGAAAGGCTGCAGTTCATTGATTATTTGTTGCCATGGTAGATAATTTAGTATTCATATCCCATAAAAGTCTCTCAGATTTGTTTGTACAGATGATTGATGGGAGCTTACTGGGCCCTTACAAGAGCTCTCTGCGGTAGAGGGACAAACACAAAGCCGACTAGTTGCGACGTCCTGGAACCCATTCCTCAAGGCAACCGTAACATAACATTAAGTTAATTTCTTTACTTTATAACTGAGCACAAAGGCGGAGCCGTGTATCAACTTCCTTGGACTGTTGTACCCGTTTCCATCTACTACTCACAGACTCTATGCGTCCGTTTGTTGCAAACAATCCTTTGACTGTGTCGATTACAGGGAAGTTTGGTCCTGGTTTGCTACCAATTGCAGACAAAACATGCAGTGGTTAGCATTGATGTGAAATACCATTGAGCGCGACATTTAATACAAATCCAACAGATTTACTGCAGATTTTGATGGCGTTCTGCGCTCGTCTCACAAATCAAGCATATTTTGTTTTTATTATTTTGTATCGATAGGATTTACGTTCATCGATTGGGTTCACACGCTGTTGTAAATAGCATTAAAATTATGAAGACCTCTATAGTTGTCTCCAATGTATAAAGAAAAGCATCCAACAATTCTTTTTTTTAGCATTCAGTTGATAATGATTTGAACATGCTCGTTTCGTCTTGCTAAATTCAGTCCATAAGCTTACTATAATCTTACCTTATCTCCCGCACTTAAACAGGCCTGTTCCCTCCTTATTACACGCTTAACAATGAAACGCACCACATTGTCTCATCCATGGTCACTTGTTTAAGTTTTTTGTCGTATGACATTTTGTGAAAATAGCCTCCGGTACGTATGTTTACATTTTAAAATGAGTTTTTATACGCAGTGGTAGCTTAGCCGCCGTATACAATTACCATTCGGTGTCGACATCAAAGACTATAGATGTGGCATCATAGTCCGGAAACACTGTATAAAGTTGAAAAATTATCTGCAAATGTATGGTCGCGAAAAAAGTGTATATTCTCCCACAAGTCTCTCAAACTATTCTATTGTGATACATGCTGCGTATTTCTAGATGAGTCGGTTATATTTATTGACATTTATCTAATCCAAATACCTTAAAATCAGTTCGGGTTTTATTTAACACAAAACAGTTGTCGTAGCCGTGTTGGTGCTCATGATGTCAAATTCCTATTGAAAATAATTGGAGTTATTAATTCGACTAAAATTAATAAAGGAATCCTTGGTTCGAATATAGGCAAAAAAGGAAGATCAAAAATCTGTAACAACATGCTTTCATTGCAGGCAAAACTGTTTCAAAGTAACGACAGGTAATATGGCTTACTTCAGTGTTACGTTTAAATCTCTATCAATCAAGAAAGTTTTAAATATTTGCGCGAACTGGAAGAATGTACGTCTTGTGTAAATTATAGCCTGATGCGGAGATAAAACATCGGTACTCATAACTATAGAGTCCATATATCTCTATACATCCAATTCCCACGTATATTATTTGCCATAAAGGTACCGATTACACACACCGGTTGAAACTAAAGAATCCAAGTGACGTTTCTATGCTCTTGGAACTGTGCCCATCGATCATGTTGAAAATAATACAGTATTTATTCCGAGATGATATTATTTTTAGGCTTTCCCATTGCCTTCCGGTCGCTGTGAATGGCTTAATATTCTGACAAAAATGTCCAACTTTTAGTTTGTAGACCCCTAGTTTAAGTATATGTAAATAGTCAGGTATATTTATGTTGTGTAAACTCAAAATCTGGTTTCTTTCACACATTGGCATGGCACGCCGTCATATGAGTGAAATACCTTAATAACGGTGTTACACTCAAACAATCAAACAAATACAATCGGCTGTCTTCTTTAAGACAACCATAAATCAGGGGAGAGGTGACCATCGTCGATATCAGCGATAACAGACAATGGCAAAACAGAAAAATCATAAGTTGCTAAACAAACACATCACATTACAAAAATATCACAAAAACCTGGCAACCTCTTGCTTCTTAGCTTTGGTCGACCCAAGAGGTTTAAGTGTCTATGTAATTGGACAGAGAGTGATAGTTATTTTTGAAATCATGAAAAAAACATCTGTGTTAAGAACAATGCAATAATAACTCTCACTGCAAAGGAGGAGAACATTTTGGCTCTCACCTAAAGCACTCCGCAAACGAGCGATTCTCGTTCGCTCAACGATCTCAAAATTTCAAGGAAATCGCTCCGTGTGCGGCAGGCTTGTAACCCGACTAGATACCGTCGGCGACTTTTGATATCTTGCAACTCGTTGCCGACTGTTGGCGACTTATCTCTTCGTGTGCGGCAAACATGCTACGGAAAATCTCAGCCATAATTTGTGCATCCATTCTGATGCATCCACTAACTGATATACAGTACGTCACATGATTTAAATTTAAAAAAAGGCTGAGGCACGTATAATGAGGTAGCTCCGTCGCTACTTCGCCACATAAACTTGATCTGTGGCATAAAGGTTCAACGCCACGGGAAGAAAACTAACGTCAGGCAATTGAATCGGGAGAAAGTCTCCCAATGTGTACATAGAGCCAGATATGGCGGACTTAAACACAGGGTCGCTTGTATTTCGTGTCCATTGTTCGCGTGGTTAAAAAAGTACGCCTAGACACCATCAACTTCGATCGTTTTCTCGCGAGAGTTTCTATCTTGGACGAGACTAAGACAACTGTCATACGCCTTGCCTGGCCATCGCGCATTGATTTCCGCCAATATTTAGGGCGACATTTGCCACAGAAAGAAGTTCAAAACAAGATGTCCCGGGTTGTTTCTTAGTCAATGTATCGACGTAGGAAACAGAAATGTCTCGACGTAGGAAGCAGAATCGATTCTATTTTAGGATGGACCAACTTCTGTAGAAAAGGTGAATGACGTCAAAGGAGATAACTCTTAGTTTTAGCCACCTGCAATACAAGTTCGTATGCTGGCATATACATATCACTGCTCATGGAGCGAGCTGTGTAACAATGAACTTTTATTAAAAGCAGAAATTTAATATCACCGCTGTAACGGACAACCAAGAGTCAGCGTACGTAATCTCGTTGTTCAGAAAGAAGATTGTCTTTTATCCGCTGTGTGCGATAACATTCTGTCAGAGGTAATACACTTTAGGTAAGTGACACTGAAATACCCACATACCAATTCATTGGTTGACTGATATTAAGCTCTTTGGGTTATTCGATTTACATTACTTTGGTTGTTTGTTTCATGTGGCGCTTTACGTCGTACTCCATGGTTTTCACTTATATGGCGACGGACTGTCTATTTCAAACTTTGCCTTATTTAAAGACAGTGGACAAACAAGGGTTATCCTCGTTAAAATCACCCCGTGATTGCTTGTGTTACATCGTGTGACTCAATAATATAGTTGAGGTCAACATATGGACTCTAACCCGTGAATAGTACATCAAAGAAGGGTCAGTAGGCAGATACGCTCACCACCGGTCACTAGAGAATGCGCTATACTTTATTTTATTTTTTTTTTCGTATGGATAATTGTTTTATTTGGTCATAACAACAAAAAAACACATACATTTTGGCATTTGCACATATTTAGATTCAAAACAGTGGGGTTTTTGTTTAACAGTATGGTTACGCAATAATTGGTATATGTGTACATTGCATCTGTATAAACAACATCCCTTATTATACAATAGATATTCAAGATTGGACCCCTTAACTACTACTACTATACTAATTCAAGAGTAAATGGAGTGATGACCAGAATTTATCAAATGTTCGCCTTTCACCATTTTTATATCGAACACTTCTGTCTGTATTATACAGCTCCTTCAAGTACACTTTCAATTCAAAGAAAGAAGGCTTTTTTTAATCACCTTCATTTTGTAAATGTAGAACTTTGTTCCAAATATTAAATAATCAAGAGGTCTGTTGTGAATATCTACAATGCCTAGAATATTTTTTTCTGCAGAAAATTTTACTCTGATATTAACACTTCAGCCAATTTTTAAACAATAGCCATATTGGCTTAACGTTATCACAATCCCACAGTAGGTGTATAATAGATTCTTCTTTTTGTTTACAAAATGTACACAGTTTGCTTATAGTTGAATCTATGTAATTTGCTAATACATTTGTTGTCAATATATTTCTCAAAATTTTATATTGAAACCATTTAAACTTTATTTTTCTGCACCTTGTGGGTAAAATAAGATATTTCTGCCAATCACTTTTTTCAATGATTTTCCCAAGAGTAGTTTCCCATTTAAAATGGGGCTTATCCTTTAAGAATACTACATCGACAAAAGTCTGATAAAAATTCATACAACCCTTTTGATTCCCGTGCCCCCAGTAGATTGAACTATATGTGAATCTAAAAAAAATCCACAGAAATCTGAACAATGTTGTAGAATTATACATAAATCGCCCTTAAACGCGAAGAAAGATACAATGTAAGCTGTGGACTCTTCATACATTGTTTTTTTTGTTCACTTGAAACTAATTATAAAAGTTTAGAATATGGCAGGGACTGTTTGCTCTAACAGACCTGCCTACTCCGTGTATTCTGGATTATTTTGTACTCATAATGTTTGTTAAATACACCAATAGGCCATCAAAATACACACAGAAATTAATATTCTGTGGTATGCTGTAACACAAAAATACACAAAATGGTAAAAAAAACATATTCTTGAAAACATTTTTTTTACACATAAATTTCCTCTATGGTAGGCAGGTCTGCTCTAAGCTGTATATGTTAACTTTACGGACTATAATTGGACGTTGGGTGACAAATAATTTTTATGATGAAGTGACGTCCATTTCTTTGTGACGGAACATTGTCTAACGGACAGTTATACTAAACGGAGCTATGAAAAACCGGTCCCACATGTTTAGAACGGAGATTCTGAAAATGATTTATATTTAGTGTCTGAGACAGTCTATTGGAGAAACAAAGAAACCCCAAGACTAATTGAGTCAATGGTCATTTGAGTTACATTAATTTACGGATCAGAACGTCAATGGCTTAACATTTCATCTTTCAGGGGCATTCGTTTATAATATGCCATATTGAATCCTGAAGAGACAATCAAACCTACAATTAAGCTAGGGCAGTTTGGATCAATGCACGTGAAAATGTATATCCACTGAACGTGTACCTAGAAATAGGCAAGGGCGGAAAATACCAATATTACCATACCGTTTAAAGTGAACAAATCCAATTTTGTCAGCACGAGTGTTGAGAATATGTTTTCAAGGAATTCACCCTCTGGTTATAAGGGCAGTATCTATCGTATAGTCAGACCGTCTTCGAGGCTGGACAAACATAAACTTTCCAAGAGACCGAAATTCTCTATATATTATGGTTGTGTTAGTATTAGTAAGGCATTTGCGTGTTGGAGTAGGCCAATATCGCCGCCATGTGCTGCCTCTACAAAGAGGCTGTAGAATTTCTACCACGAATCGACAGAAATGGTTAAAAAAGAAAATCCCACATAAATTCATTAGAATTGTAGGCCAGTTTACTGTGTTGGAAAAATCCAAACTGGTAGCTGTCGATCATAGGAGCTTCATATGCCTTCGTTTTATATATAATAAGTCAATCTACAAAAGCAGTATTACAATGTAAACCTAACTTTTTAGTGAGGTTCAGTTTGTG
>JAQQZZ010023786.1:0-11027 GCA_030265115.1 Mopalia vespertina | reverse complement strand
TAATAACGCATACACCTACGTTATCATGTATTCCGGAGTCAAACTGACTCCGCAATACTTAATAACGCATAGCCCCTGGGAAAAAAGTCCCAGTACCAATGTTGCGCGAGAAATAGTGAAAAAGTCCCAGCACTCTATGCGCGAGAAACCCTGAAAAAGTCTCAGTACTTGTTGCGCGAAAAACCCTTAAAAAGTCCCAAAACTGAATATAGCATGTTTTTGGAAACATTATGAGTATTTCAAGCTGCGAAACTATAGCAGGTATCATTGATTAAAGGCTGACCAACCAAACATATCTTAGAATCACACCTTACTGTATTACAATGTATATTTACACACATATATAAGTTTATCTTATTTAACAATGGTTTTTGAACTATTCCTGTTGAAATAAAATTTTTCTCTGTTATTTGTTGAGACTGGAAACGAGACTGGACTTTATTCCTTTTCTGTCTTAATGACTTATAGTACTAGAATAGTTCCAAGACAGCTGACAAATTACGAATCACAGAAGCGGGCGTCTCCAGAGTAATAATTTCTATCTGAAGAGAATAACAAGTGAACAACACTGGGGTAAGTTCCGCGCTACCATCGGATAATTCCAGTGTTTGACCAGTAATCGTGGGAGGTTGCGCAGGTTGAAGAAAGAGACACGAATATTTCATAGATCCTGTGCAGGTGTATTAACTTAATAATAGTAACAGTTAATAGTAGTTACTCCCGGTGGCAATTCAGCTACAGTATTAACAAACTTATCTCACTTTTATGAGACACGAAGCAGATGTGCCTTCTGTCCAGAATGTAACACCCTTCTGATGTCTCTTATAAATAGTTAATATAAATGTAGTAGACACAACGAGTAGCACGTCATTTATTCGATACACTGGCACTCTCTTACAATACAAGGAATGTTAAGAGGCGGTTGTTTGCGAAAGCTCAACTAGAAGCCCGTTTGCTAGTGCTTCTGGAGTCTGGGTTGCTTTTACCTTGAGGCAAATCAGTTTCTTAGAAACTGTCACTGTTCTATCTACTTTATCACTGTTAAACAGCACAGTCTGAGCTGTTCAAAGAACACTTTTGGTTACATTAAGTCATTAGTAGGCTCAAGTGAGTTGAATTCAGCTGGCATTTACTTGTTTAATCGCAGCTATATAGGGGCGCCAAGATTTTGAAGTCCGGGTTATTGCTGATCTCTGTTATAGCGCGGCAGTGTTTTTACGTCAACAAAGTGACAGGTATTGATGCTTCTGCCCATACATAAACGGGAAAACGAAACGAGAACAACACATGGCTTGCATCTATGTTGCAATTTGCAGTCGCTGAATTTGCCATTTGAGAGTAAAATCAAATTGTAGAATCCATTATTCCTATGAGGATGGTGTGAGAGTTTTTTTAGTAGGTTTTTCTGTTTTGGTTTCGTTTGGGTAATAAGAATGAAGTGATAATTGTATTGCTTTGGATAAGCCTAATCATTTACCTGCGTTGGTGAACACCACTTTATGTCTTGTTTTGTAGAATATTCAGGTGATGGAGCATGGATCTTTTACATGCAAGAATAACGTAGCCTCCATATATGAGATCGCAGTTAAACCCCGTTAGTTCATTACGTTATTATAACGATTGTGATAGACAGTTGTGACATTTTAAAATCAATAACATTAATAAAGGAGACAGGTGTTCCTAATCACTATATGGTGTCAACGGAATGCAAACTTTGGATTGAGTGGCTGGACTAACCAATACTTGAAGCGATTGGCCACATGGTCATCAAGTAGAATTCCCTGTAGCAGTTGACCTCATTGACACGGATAAATGGTGCTTTGATGGGCTATTATTTTTGTTAAGAAATGTGCAGTTTTCCTTTACGCTTAGACAAGTCTTTTTGAATACGAACATATAATGCAAATGCATTACCGCGGATACATCTTCGCTAACCAGAAGTTTTATTCCGAGCTTCTCTGCGTTACAAATTTTAGTCGGGCCGAGCCGCTATAACCAGAATCTACAGATACGCCCCCCTTAGGTATACATTTATCAAAGTTCGAGTGAATGCCTTTCAAAGACGTACAGATGAACTGCACATATATATGCTCAACGTCCTGAAATAACAATGTGATCAATAAACCAGAAACGTTTGATGATGAACTTATAACTCATGCACGTTCTTATTGTTTATCATAAAGACAGACCTGTTAAAGATAAAAGTCTACAGGATTGTTATTGAGGTTTCCTGAACTCTCATAAATCTTAATTTTCAACGCTAAGACCATATCCGTCGTTTTCAATGAGCAGTTCGTTTCATCATAGTGGACAATGTTTGGCTTAATCTCTGTACTGGATGAATTATCTCACATAAAGCCAGCGCTTATGGATTGTTTCTCCTGAATTTATTTAAGAACCTCTGTTCTTTCAAACGGATATTAGTCAAATTTACACTGTGTGCTCCCACTTTTTGTCAAACGTGAACTGATTTACAAATCACCCTTAGTTTACTCGCACACTGCAAATTGTTTCTAGCATTTGATAGCCATGAACGAACACGAACTTGTCTTTAATTTCACTGAGTGCCTTGAAATATGACTTATTTTTATTGATTCTGGGGTGAATGAGGAAAATTATTTATGACATTGATATTGGTAACCGAGATTAACACCATGTAGCCGGTCGATGATTTTGTTTGACATTTTAATGTATATTTGGTATAAATCTACATGTCAACTTTTAAAATACCTGACAAAACATAAACAGTGGTAAACCTTTGGGAGTTCTGCGCTGTTGCAAATAAACATGTCAATGATTGTTATTAGGATTTGCTGAACTCAAAGAACTCTTAACTGAGTTTAGATGTAGTCTTAAAAAAATGTCAATTTCTTTGGCATAGGGAGCAATGTCTGATTTACTCTTTCAACACACAAACCTCAAAATATATCTGTTTCACGGGTTTCGAGATACATATTCCTTTGCAATGAAAATTATCTAAAAATGAGTAAAAATAATTACTATAAATTTAGGCCATATGTAGATTTGTGGCAAGTTAAACATACTTTTCGAATCTATATATTGGCAAATAAGGCAAGATTTTTTTCTGTTCTTTTCTAAAGAAATAATCAGCAATATGTCGATATTTCCGTCATTTCCACCCTCAACAATAAAGCCAAGGTTTGCAGGCTATCGATATGTGTTTAATTATTCCTTTCCACTAGGTACTCTCAAACGTTATCAGATTTCAAATTCTTCAATCAATGTTTTATGCAAATGATTTGTATTAGAACAAATCCATTGTCTTATCAGCAGTACTGTATTCTGAAATGTTTTAAGTGTTTGATTGTAAATTAGATTAAGGTTCCATTAGGTGTCTGACGCTTGTCCAACGGAGAACAACGGCACAGAAGTAAAGAGATCAGATTATTCATATATAAATAGTTCCAAGTATCTGACGTATGTCGCATACGCTATATATTGACAGTCCAGCGGAGTCAGAACTATTTATGTAGATACTGATGTTATGGCAAAATACACTTTAAACAGATTTTTAACGGAAACAGCTTTATACAAAATAAAACCGATTGACCTACATTGACAATACAATCATAAAAGCACATATTTCAACCTTATACCGTCTGATATTTTGTTGAATAGATAATAAACGAATCTTTTCTAGTTTGATTTACAAATGAAGACGATTTTACATTGGGGAATCTCGCTTTGGTTCATACAAGTTTATTCCAGAATAATATCGACCACTTTCATTAGCCAGATTATAAAAACTGATTTAGGATTCAAATGCTTTTCCGATGCTTGAATTTAATCACGTCCGGTAAAAACTTGAGCTAACAGAGCATCAAGTGAACAAGTGTTTGCCAGAGTGCTAGAGGTCTGTAAATCAAATCAGCAGCATACAGACTAAATGGGAAATGACAAAGTCCATGGGAGTTGTGTTGCATTAGAGATGCTGTAGTCATTTTACACACATCATACGAGTCTCCCATCAACAAGCAGGGTGGACAAGATTGTAGAATACGATAAAGGCGGTTATGTCGCATCGCGAACCGGACTTAATGGTGGAAGTCTAACCAATTCAATAAGATTCAACAATTTTTACGCCATGCAAATCAGTATCAACCTTTTATTATGTATTCCATAATTATTGAGTGCGATACAAAAGTGGCATACCGCTCAAACACATTCTTACTTTGCTTATTTGTTCGATTGAGGTTTAAAGCCGTACTTAAGGTTATTTCACTCACATGACGGCGTGTCAGCCCCATCGACAACACTGACAATAAACAGAGACAACAAAAGAAAATCACAGGATGCAATACAACGGCATAACAAACAGATCGGCTTCATGTTGCGCTGAAGCCACGAGGGCACCAGCGCGATAGGAACGCTGTTTTACAACTCTCTCTACCGCTTACTTTGCTGACAATTAACAAAATTGAGTGAAAATTAGACTTGATCTTTAAGTTGGCAAAACGCCGCTATATATGCAAACTTGGAATAAAAAATGATGAAAGGTTACGACAAAAAGTACCGACGATTGATATTTTCTTAATGTTAATTGCTAAGCAAAAAGTTAACAAAACTCAGTGAAACTTTATTACAGACGATCTGTAATTTCCGATAATTAAGGTGTATAAAGAAAAACCCTAAAACTGATTGAGTGACAGTCAGACGGACAGACCAAAGGTGAACATATATAGTCTGATCCGATGTCACGTGTTGCGGACTAATAAAACGACTACCCTATTTACTGCTCCTTCCTCTTTGTAAATAAATCTGTATTTAAAGCATGTTCTTACTTTGTGTTCTGATGTCAGAAATACTCCCCAAGTCAGCTTCTCTAAAGGGTTTGTGAGTTCTTCACTGTCATCTATGACAAAAGTGGGAGCACATAGTGTAAAATTAACAACTATCCGTTTGAAGTGATATGTCTTTGGATCGAATCATAGGCCTTATATGATAAAATTCATTCAGCGAAACGATTCAATTTTATTCGCTTTGAAGAGCAAACTGATTGAAAACAATATAAAAACAAACAAACCCAGGGAGTCGAGTTTGCGAGTTTATTAAAGTTCATCTTTATACATAATTCCGTGACGGTTAATACGTGATTGCAACAAAAGTGTGTCACTAAATATGAGGCGCTGCACTCCAACACTAAATAGTCACACTACCACAAGAACGTATGGTGAAATGGTTTTGCCGTTGTGGAGCACAATGTTCCTCCTGTGTCAAATAATGACAACATTAATGTGTTTGAAGTAAACTTCTCTTGACCAGAGGCCAGTTGATTTCAAATACCATTAAAACTGTACAGCATCTCTGGACCGGTGTGTTGAACGACTAAAAGATTACGGTAAACTCTTTCAAAAACCAAAAATACATTCAATATAGACAAAAAGACCTACACGACATCCATACCGTTTGGTCATTGGATTTCATCAGATCACCATGTAGGACAACTCGAACACAGTGAAAATACTTAGATCTGATCAAATCAGATTGACCTACTGTGTACTGGATGTAATTTGTAAATTCTGGGTGCCTTCTCAAATTACAAATAGCAAAAGATATTAATGGATAAACTACTTACACTGTCAGTGGTTGTGGGCACTATTCGTTTTTGCTGTTATTCGCCAAGAGAAAACCACTACCAATGTTTTATGTTTAAATGTCTTGGCTAATTTCATTCCAAATACAGGTTCGATCAGTTACGGCTGCAGTTTAATTAAATGCGCCAAAAAATCCAAAGTTCTGCTTCTTCAATTTGATCACGTTTCGTAAAAATTGTGGGAAAAAAACCGTGAAGCTTCTATCGACAGGAGTCGCAGCACCGTTTAAATGAATAAAGTTGGCCTATAGTTCAGCTGTAAACATTGACTTCGATTGTAAAGAGTGAAATCAATAGAGGAATGAAAGAGTTCTTCGAGTGTGCTCAGAGTTGTAATTGGGGACGTCTTTAAACAACTCATAACCTTGAAAACAAGAATTTCAATTAAATTGACAATTTAAAAAAACATCCTGAGAGATACGAAGTTGATTAATTTAAACTGACTGATTATTGAACATGAACATAGATGCTTCGTCTAAGACACGAACACGGATTATATTAAGCAGATAGTGTCTTCACATTTAATACATCATGCTGATTAAAAGTATACCAATTTCCTATCATTAATCAAACATACACTTCTAACATTTCGTTAACACCAACCCTCAGAGACACAGTAGCCAAAACTAAGATATTTGTTTTATATTTGACAGAATTACATCGGTTATATTTATATTTCTCAAAAAAGCATAAAATAGAAGCTTTTCAAAAAACTTTGATGCTTAAGTTGAAGTGAAGCGTTACACACAGGGCAGACACTCACACTTGAATTTGACATCATTACAGAATCTCACTCTATGCAAGCTAAGTATGGACAGCTTTTTATTTATTTTAAAGCAAACTATATACGGCATGTACTCGTGGCATTACAAATTTGTTGATGACAAATTTGGATAGACCTTTAAATGAACAACTTTACACCTGGAGCGGCAGGTGCCTTATTCTACCGAGTATTGATTCCACTCTTCCAATCAATAGGCTGTCGTCATTTTGATCCTGCAGCGTTATATGTGTAGAATTAAAAGAAGAAGCTCTGATAAATTCGCATTCAGTTAACGATAAATGACTTGACGATTTGTTTTTGTGTGTTGTTTTTTTGTTTGTTTGTTTTTTTGCCGAACTAGCTCCATGGAGAGAATGTTTGTTAAATCTCTCCATGTTAAAAATTACGCCAATTAGAGGCAATAGAAATAAAAATAAAAATTTACCAACAGCTATTGTTATCCGGGCAAAGTATTGAATGAATAGCGAAGCTTTACATTACGTAGACTCTGGTTAAATTACACCACTTTCCTGATTTGAACAAAGATTTCCAATAGATCGTGGCAGCATTTAGGACTGTGTTTTGTTATTTTTCCAGTCTTATCTTTTTTTCATATGATTGGCGGACGCGTCATACATTATATTCTATGTTAAACTGGGATACTCAGCATTCACGTGACTATTAGTAATGAGGCAGAGGACTACGTATCAAACTACAGTATGATTTAAATTATAGTTATAGTCTTGGTCTGGAATGAAGTACAATACGTTCCAAGGCGTAATTATACATAAGCAGATCAAGGCTCCAGATTTAATACAGACTACGATCTGCAATAAAACAATATAACAGTTTAGATGGCACGATAGGTTGAAATCCTTTGCAGATACAAATTGTTTACAGAAAAGATCAAGTTTGTAAGTTGACTCAGCACTCCTGTTTGAAAATGTGTAGACGGTAATATTGATGAGCCAACCACCTTTTACATTGTTAAAGGTTTTTTGTTACATTATTGTAAAATCAATTCAATATATTGACGTATCTCCAAATGTCCATTAAACAGATCTGCTAATGTATTTATCAGTCAGAAAAATATTCAATCATCTTACAGATTTTTTTTAACCACATTGTGTGGATTACTCTGTTCTTATGACCAGGAAGGCACCCAATATGGTTTATAAGACCAGTCTAGTTGTAGGAGATTAGTTTGACGTTAAGATGTAGTTGTTTACCGAGATATCCTTTTTTGATGATTGATTTAAGTCCGATGCAATCGGGTATTTAAAATGTTGTACTTATAAGAAACGTCAATACATAAATTACTGATGAATGGGTTATGGTTAGCAGGTAATGGGATCCTCCAAGATGAACGAGATTGATGACGATTTTAGAAGATACAGAACTTCACAACCGTTTAAATTAACTGCATAGAGTTTTCATGCTTCTTGGGTTCTCTATCACCTGCTGAATAGCCAGAGGAGATATCTTAATGTGTTCCGCCATGCCACTAGGTCGTTACAGCTCCATCGAGGTCACCTCATAACGTGTTCAACAGCACGCATGTTTGACCAACACACTTCCTTTACATAAATATCAAATATTCTCTCTAACCCCATGAGTCACTAGTTCCTTACGACGTCAAATAACTGTGCAATGGCACAGAAATATGAATATCAATTTAATTCATACTCTTTCTTGACATATTTCAGTCTATTTTAAAACAGTCACGTAATTAGTTTGTTTGAAGAGATGTACATAAAACAACTTCCATGACGATACGCTATGTCCCAGTCATCTATGTTAATAGTAGCAAGTCGGTAACATTGATTGATTGAACGATTGGTGTTTTACGCCGTGTTTCAAGGTAGTTTACTTATATGACGGCGGTGTATTCCTACAATAATTGACACTTGCACAACCATAAAAAAAATGAAGTGTTTTGATAAAGATGGACAGCTAATCTTCCGCCAGTGCTAAGTAAAACCATGTTGCTTCACCTCTAAACAAACTCCCCTTATATAGCGCAAGTCGGTAACAAGGTTTAATCTCCAATGTTGGCCGCCGAAACATTCACATACATTAAGCATGTTATCGTGGAGAGATTTGGACAGCATAAATAAGATAAAATAGTTTTGTTTTAATGTACGACAGCCGTCATATAATGAAACCTTTATTTGTATAATTTAATTTTAACACAACATGACATTGTAATATAACCGTTAATTATTATCAGCAAACCAAGAAAGTTGTATGAACCAATGTTAAAACAAAAATCGTAGAAAAATACTTTTATGGAAACGTTATGGGTAACTATAGTTTGAGCAGTTTGTAGTTTTATCCCGGCTATCAAGTGGTTTTCTTGGACAAGAAAGGGAGCGAAACCCGCGCATCTCTGTTGGTGAAGCACAACCATTGGTCATCATAGACCAACCTTAAAAATCCACACCGTTAGGTGATTGGGTTTTGTTAAATCACCATATGAGAGACTTCATTACCGGGGAGATGTGCAGATCAGATTTAATCAAATCTGATTAAACCAGATTGCCATAAATTGCAATGGATCTTTTATTTTCTAGTTACCGTCCCAAATCACAGAACAACACATTGTGTTTGAAAGCTACCTGTATGGTCAGCACTTGTTAACACTGTTTAATCGTATCTGGGGGCAACAGTTTAATCACATGTGCAAACACTTTTAAGCTCTGCTTCTTAAATTTGATCACGTTTAGAAAAACATGTGGGCAACAAAGCGTGAAACTTCTATCGACATGAGATGCAGCGACGTGTAAATGAAGGGAATAAGGCTAGAGTTCAGCTGTAAATATTGGCATTGTTTGCAAAAAAGTAAATCAATGGAGAAGTGGACGACTTGTTTTAGTATGACAAGCACCGATTGATACCATTGGTAAGGTAAAACCAAAATATCAGCTGGGTTGTCAAACACATATTAGGTAGGTTACTGGCTACACGAAGTTGATTCTGTAGAATTGTTAAAAGACTGATTGATTGATTGATTCATTCATTCATTCATTGATTAAGAATTGTTTAAAGCTCAGATAAATTGTCATTCATTAAGAATTGAACGATGTTTTTTTCTAACCAGCATTATGGATATACAAATACTTTCAGGAGACGCAGAATCAGTTCTATCTAATGCTAGAAACTTTTCTAATAAATTTGTAGTTTTATTCTTCTGAAAGTAGGTCTTCAAAACTCTTATCACTTTGATAAAAATAAACCTTAGATACCGTTTGCCCTGTACGATAGACAGAATTCTTTCAGTGCAGAGGTGATAAATTCTGTCGGAAGCGTTCGCTTTAACCAACACGAACAAGCAGTGGCGGCGCCACGGTGGTGCAAGAAGGGCCATTTGCCCCTCCGGGGAATTTTGACAAGTGACAAGAATATACACGCAAAAAAGGCATCTCCTGGCTTCTGTTAAAATAAAAAGTGAGTGCGGCAAATAACAAACCCAGGTGATCTTGAAGTTATGCTCCTGGCACGTGTCTAGCACCTCTCAAGCTTTGTGGAAATTTGGGAAGCACAATTTAAATCATAAACGATGACGAAGTGTGATGCGATTCTTCTTTATTGCATTACTTATACAAGACCACAAACTAATGTTATTTATGTCATCTGATTTGGATTGATCCTATGGTACGTGTGTATGTGTAAAGCATTCCTGGCAGGGTGACAAAATTAAACTTGTTTATGTTGGTTAATAATCAGGCAAACATTGTTTGAGTCTTTGTTTGATCCACTTTGTCATTTAAATGTGTGCACACTCTTAGAAATAATTGTTCTTTGAGGGTTCTTTAGAAAAGAGGATGGTTCTATATGGAACCATTGCGACAAAAACGGTTCTTTGGTATAAGAAGAAAGGAAGAAGTATTTGGAACAGTTGTCGTGAGGGTTCTATACAGAACCATTAAGGGTTCCGTCAGAGCCATGACTGAAGAACCTTAAAGGGCTCCATTAGAGCCATAATTTTCTAAGAGTGTAATAGTTAATTTCGATATTGAGGAATTATGGAATGAACCAAACCCCTTATCGCTCAAAGAAACAAATTTGTTGTGTTTTTATTTCCAACGTTGTCCAGTTCTGAAAGCTTTAAGTAATCTCCTTTATTATTTTTTGTGTGAGTGACACAGATTTTTATGTACCTTACTATGAATAAGTGACACTGCATCCAGTCTTTTAAAATGAGAAAGGGACTTTGACAGTTTCAGATGAATGAACAAATAGTTGAATTAATGTTTTTTGTTGTTTTTTGTTTTGTTTTTTGTTTTTTTTGGGGGGGGGGAGTATGAGACTTTTGACACTAGTATTCTTGATATTTTGTCTTTTGACCATTTGAGTTTCCGTACTTCTCATTTTATATATAAATTTATGCATTTCCGTGGACCACTGCATGTGTACTGTAGAATTAAGTTGTATTATTTTTAATCAACTATATTCATTTTCTTATGACATCGGTTCGATTTAGACATATTTAAATGAGAAATAACCAAGTTTAAATGCGTGCGACTACGCATTTTATCCAATATCGCTGGATATTTGGTGAAATCACTTTCATTGAAACTTTCGTAATGTTAAAACATTGGAGATTTTAGCGAAATCTACTATGGTTGATTAAACGAATTAATTACTTTG
>JAQQZZ010023775.1:0-11028 GCA_030265115.1 Mopalia vespertina | reverse complement strand
ATTGCCGGAGCCACATCTTGTGACTCACTCATATACCTGAGGGTCGACAGATGGACTCGATCCTGTGAACAGTACATGGAAGTAGGCTCAGAAAGCGCACTCGCTAACCACTCAGCCACGGCCGCGGGCTGATAAATGTAAGAAGCACATTTCAGGTTTCGTAAAGTTTAACATTATACTTTAGGTCATTTTTACTCATTTTTACAACCAACCAGTCCAAAGTGGGAAACAAACCACCCTTTTCGTCCCCCCAAAAAAATGAAAAGACAAGACAATCAGAAGAAGAAAAACAAAGATAATTCAAACAAATCAGCCTTCTGTTGCATTTTCCTAGCTCTGAGAGCACCAGGGTAAGAGGAAACTTAAAGAACAACTAACAATTACAAGCTACAACACAAAATAAAGGCCGACCTAAATTTCATAATAAAATGAAATGTGAACAGTTCAAGATACCAAAACAAAATAGATTTTGTGAGTGTAGCAGGAACAGGAAGCCCTCCCCCAACAATGAGAATTAATAGAAGTCATTTTATTGAATACCGTTTTCTTAAAATTAACTTTTTATTTACCAACATTTACAGCCCTTTGATGTCATGAAAACAGTTTGAATAAATACAGCCTTTTGAAATATGAAAACAGTTTAAATTCAAAATACAGGCTCTGATTAAATAAAATGTTGAATATGTGTAGTTGAAAAGGGGAATATCAAATTTTGATCACTTGAAATTGAGTTTTAATTGAATTTGGGGGGCATATCTTCTATTCAGGATTTCTACCTGGACCCATGGCCTTTGTCTTCAATAGATAGAATTCATTGCTTGATTAAAGTATCTACATGCACTGGCTGATCCTATAGTTCTACCGGGCTCAAAGAAAGCTTGTATGAGTTTTTAAGAGAAATGACAAATAGAATTATGTTGGAATAGAGTGAAATTGATTACTGGATATAATGTGACAGGCAGATGGTATGGTAATGACACTAACCAACACAGGACTATCAATCAAAACCTGGACAATGAAATGAAACAGACTATCAAACCATTTATTATTATGTTAAAAATGTACAGAGAACACAAATGTCCTACTCAATTTATTACCAGGCAGTAATTTGTGGCTAATACATGGGTGAAGATTAACTTTCTGTAATATTTCTAATTATTTTCCTGATTGATAAGGGTGAGTGTCATATTGTGTAATAAAACGATTTGTAGACTGTCTTTGAGAGAAAGATTGAGGTAGTCCAGGTCATGGTGTCATTTCTGACCAATAGAGTAGTGGTTCCAGAAGAAAATAGTGAATGAAATAAATATCGATATTTTGGTTATTTCCATTGATTGATTGGTGCTTTTCATCAGAACCTAGGATACTCTCATTGCATTCGATGACAAAGCCATGTGAGAATTTAAACGTTACCTGTGACACGTTTACAAGTCAGAGAATCTATTTTGGTGAGACCACTCAGCCAATACCTGCATTGCTGGAGCCTAGTACTCAACATATTTCAGTGTTTCAAAGGTAAGAAAATAAGCTTAAATCAAAGTTTGTGTTTGTGCTGTTTTACATCATACTTAAGGTTATTTCACTCATATGATGGTGTGTCACCCCAAGGTACGAGGGAAACCATCACTATGTCAGTGGAAACAGATAAAGAGAAGAGTTGAAAAAACCCTGTATGTGTGTCCCCCTTATGTGCAGGACACAGTTGAGAATTACACCATGCTATTTTTTGATATTTTGCTTGAGCTTCCTACACTCTGAGAGTAAAGAACCATTTGCAGCCGATTTAACAAACATAATTTAATAAAATCCCATCAACTGCTTACCTTATTGTCTTGTTATCCCATGTACGTTTAAAAAGTGATGGGCTTGCCCGGTAAACACCATTTATTGGAGTGAAAATGAACATTTCGATAGGTGAGAATTCTCTCACATGGCTTTACATGTAAACAATCTAAGGAATGACCTAATTGTGTCAGCTCATTTGCCGCTTCAAAAACCATGAGAATACGCACAAATAAGTGTAGTATTCAGGTCAAGGAACCATGTGACTTAGCTGTTGCTTTCTCAAATTTACTGCACGAGGGAATAGTCTAACCGCCTAATAAATGACATATTAGGGGACTGTTAACAGCTTGCAGCAAAATATCACTTTAGGGTTATTACTTGAACTGGGACTCTGTATTTGGATGAATGTCAGAGGGTGAATAATGTACAGAGCCAAATTATGTGGACTAGGTCTTAGACCACCAGGGTCAAGTAAGAACTAAATAATTATACATTATCAAATAGCTTTCTCTACATGATTTTACGCTGTACTTAATGTCATTTCACTCACATGATGGCAGGCCAGCTCAATGGGTGAAATGGGTGAAGGAAACCACTGTCAACACCACTGGCAACAACATAATAGAAGAAAAAAGGATTTGTCAACTTATAGTAGTTGATTATCGAATGAAACGACTTTCTCGTTGTAATTACAAGCAATAGATAGGACACATGGGGTGATTGTGACTGTCCAGAAAGCAGCACAACGGTCATATTACAATCTGATGTTTGTTTGATAGAGGATTAACGTCGTACTCAAGGGTATTTCACTTATATGACGAAGGATTGTCCACTTCTCACTGCTCCTTGTCTAATTACGGTGGAAAACCGGGAAGAAACCTAGTAACCCCCCCACCCCCGCGATTGCCGGAGCCACATCGTGTGACTCACTCATATATTTTTGGAATCTGAAATAAACAACTATTTCAAGAGTACACTTACTACACAATATCACGCTATACAATATGCAGAAAAAAAAATTATGGAAGTAACAGTTTCAATTCGGTATGGTAATAAAGTGATACTGGAAAATACAGCAATTTGAATGCCTACAACCCCAACCAGGGTCCTAGCTTCATAGCCAATCTGCCAGCTGCTGAACCCTGCTCTGAAGTCAAACTACTGACAACCATCTAGCATTGTAGCATCATGTCCCTCTTCAATTCCTTCCTTGGCCTCAGATGAAATATATCTGAGTTTACTAAGCGCGTCTCTTTACCCGGCCCAATCAGATTGTAGATTTCATTGGCTCAGTAAACAGCAGTTTGAACACTGGATGATTATATAGTCTACATGTAGATAAACACACACACAAACTTTGTCCTGTTAATAATCCTGACATCATCACTGACAAGTTAATTAACAGTGGCCACTCTTGTTTGATGTCGACACATATTATTTGATATTGGCTTCTTGACTGGCTATTTGTTTCTACAAAAGTCCAATGAAATGTTTGCCACATGTTGGAAACCAATAGTCACAAGGGTGAAAAGTCTGTAAGTCTGGTCTTATGCATTTTGACTTGCCTTGGGAAGATGACTGACAATAGGCCAACCAGTCAGTCTAACCCTGATTAGCAAGCAATGAGGAAAGAAACCCAAAACAAAGCATCCTGACACAGTGTTATTTATTTATCAACGGAATCAATTTTAAGTGATTTTCAAAGACTTGCTGGAGATTTTGTTTGTTTGTTTGTTTGTTTGATTGGGGTTTAAGGTCGTATTCAAGGGTATTTCACTTATATGATGACAGATTGCCCACTTCACACTGCTGCTTGCCTTATTATGGTGAAAAACCAGGAGGAAACGTCGTAAAACCCACCCCCGCGATTACCGGAGCCACATCTTGTGACTCAATCATATACCTGGGGGTCGACAGAGGGACTCGATCCTGTGAATGGTACATGGAAGTAGGCTCAGAAAGCGCACTCCTAACCACTAAGCAACCGCCGTGGGCCGACTTGCTGGAGAAGATTCCAACATTTTTATGAAGCTCTAAATTCTGTTGCTTGCATATGTTTGAAGCAGTACTCAATCAAGATTTACTTTTTCACAATTGTTTTAATAGAAAGCATTTAATTCTTTTAATAAAGTTTAACTACAGACTTGAGGGTATTTCACTTCTATAAAGACAGATTGTCCACTTCTAATTCTGTTGTATTTAAGAAGTCAAACACTGAAAAGAAACCACACAAAAACCAGCCTTGCAAAAGTCATTCAGCTTGTGTGAATCTTCATATACCAGAGGTCAGCTTGTTGAGTGTTACAGGTTTGTTTGTTTGATTGGGGTTTAACGTGTACTCAAGGGTATTTCACTCAGGCATTATTTTTTATGGTAACGATCGTTCAGGTTAGGTGGAGGTTACACAAATGAAAATTCACGCGAACAATCATCATTCACATAAACTTAAGATCATGTAGGCCCACATGGTGTCTACACTGTATGCAGTATACAAGCTCCAAGCTGTAGCTACACAAGGATTTTTATACTCTGTCAGAAATATTTGTTATGCTAGACTCACTATAATCTAAGTTTATATAAGTATGAACCATTTATTGCTTCACTTATGATGTAAATTTGAAGGAAAAAACCCAATTGTTTTACTAACTTAAAGTGCAACAGAGATCGATAAACAGTGCGAAATAGAAAACTTAGTGCTGTGTTAGCTGTGACCTGGTTGGCTGGCTTTGGCTCTCCAGCCAGTAAAAGATGCTGTTAGGCTCTATGGTCTTCTTTAGCTCTATCTCAACTCATGTTGTTGAAAGCGTTGACAGTTCACAATAAATGAAACCCTACTGACTAAAATTGGATAACTTTGTAAACAGTTTGCATTTACTGCACCCCAGGTGTTTTGCTTCATTTGCCCTGATTATGACCGGATTAACTCTTAAGTCTTGATGATTTGTTTGTTTGATAGGGGTTTAACGTCGTACTCAAGGGTATTTCACTTATATGACCCCTAAAGTCTTGATGAAGATGCATACTGTTTACCACATGCTATGCAACAACAACACTGTAGTATGACAGTCGCGTCTTGTTTTAAAACCTACCCGCAAAGTATATCCAGGTTGGTCTACTGGTTATAATTTGTTTATTTGTTTGTTTGATTGGGGTTTAACGTCGTACTCAAGGGTATTTCACTTATATGACAATGGATTGTCCACTTCACAATGTCCCTTGCTTCATTATGGTGGAAAACCGAGAGGAAACCTCATAAAAACCACCCGTGCGATTGCCGGAGCCACATTGTGTGACTGATTGTTGACAGGCAGCTACCACTAAGCCACGGACCCTACTTGATTGATGGATTTAACGTAATACACAAGGGTTTTTCACTTATATGAGGAAGGATTGTCCACTTCACACTGTGGCAATAAAGTCAATAGACAGACTCGCACCTATATGCTAACCACAGAACAACATCCGCGTTACATGAAACGTGACTCAGTAGTCCAGCACATGTAGGTCCTACAAGAATGGGGGAGAACAAGCTTTTGCCTACCATCAGACAGGTTTCAGAAACCATCAATGTTTCAAAAACATACCTGGCTTTTTTTGGCTTGGGAGAGCGGGACCTAGATCGCCCTCGTTTCCGATCACCATCGTCTCGTTTGCGATCATCATCATCGTCATCATCATCATCCGAAGAAGAAGAACTACTGTCACTATGGTGGCGCCCTCTATCACGCTCTCTTTCTAGGTGACGCCGCTCCCTTTCCTTACGTCTTATCTCCAACATTCGTGAGCGCATCTCCTCTTCACGGTCCTGATAAAAGAAAGCAGATAATTTTGTAAGGTACTCTCAAAGCACTTGCTCTTTAATCTTCATTTATTTTGTTTGATTGTGGTTTAACATTGGACTCGAGGATATTTCACATATATGAGTCAGATTGTCTAACTCCGTCTTACTTAAATAAGGTGGAAAACTGGAGGAAATCTGAAAAAAATCACTCCCATGATTTCTGGAGTCACTCAATATTTTTGAAAGCTGATAGTTCTAACAACACTTACCATTCTTTCTTGCTCCATTTTGACAGTACGAATCTGCTCGGCCTTCTTATCTGCCTTATCTGTAATACCAAATAATATTTCAAATTAACAGAGACAGTGCAAAATCCATCTTTTCAATAATATTGCTGTACAGGATATTAGTGCTGTAACATTTAATCGAGTACCTGTGAAGGGTAACAAATTTGAAGTTATTCAAAGAGTAAATTTGCTAACCTAATAACTGAAATTTAACAGTACTCCTGAACTATGCCGTCCACATGTAAAGCTGCTTGCTGAAGACTGGCAGGGAAAACTGTCCATTTATGGTATTACTAGTGTTATGTTTAACAAAAATGGTAAAATAAGTTTTAAATGGGTTCCCATTAAAGTCGTAAATTTTTTGTTGTTGTCTTTTCCTTTGAGAAAAGAAGACAGGAATATATGTCCTGTGCTCAACAATTCATTTGTTTGTATCTGATCCGCGTTACGCGTTGTCACCACAATTGGTGCTATGGACTACCCAGAAGTCTATTAACTAGAAGTACAAATCCGTCTATTATCCAACATCAACAGCAGGTTATAAGGATTAAAGAGCCCTCAGCCAGGCTGGATATCTTATATTTCTTTGTTCCGAGCTTTCAAAATTTCAGACATGACTGATGAATCATGGGTTATTAAGCATAAGTTAAAAACATCTTTATAAACAAAGATTACAAGAAGACACCCAACTGTTCCATTTAATGGACTATTTTAACATGCTTTTATACATATGCAGGTTGCCCTGAAATGTCATAAATGGCTGTATTTTCACTTAAATAGACTTTCACATGATTCCTCACCCTAGTTGCGATTTTCAAAAGTTCATATTTAGTAAGCTAGAGGGTACTAATTCTTCAATATTTTTAGCTGATTGATTGGTGTTTTACGCTGTGCTAAAGCGGCGGTGTATTTCAACAATAATTGACACTGGCACAACCAAGATGTAAAGCGTTTTCATACTGTTGGAAAGTTAATTGTCTTCACTTGCTAAGTAAAGACAGCATTGTTACTCTTCAAACAAACTGCCCTTAGCCAGAGGGCTACCTTTAGTTGACAAACTTCTGACTAAACATATTAGTGATTTAAGAACACAGTCATAGTAACACAGTATTTATTACCAAAACGGAAAACCTGTGACAAAATTAATTTTGTGCCAATCAAGATTTTAAGGGGGCATTACGAATTTAATAACATTTGTCCTAGTGGATGGAGCCTGCCTGTATTTATTCAATTCCAAACAAAACAATAGAGTATACTTAATTTGATTTCTATTCTGCAAACACTATGAATAAAATACAATTTGAACTCTTGAGTATTATGTCAACTTTAAAAATTAATTTAAATAGATTTTAATTACTTACATTGTCTGTTTAAGGCTGCCTGCATCCTTTTCTTCAATTTGTCCTGTGGTTTCAAACTGCTTCGATTAATCTATAACAAACACAATATGGCAATAAAACAATATGTTTAACACTGTTATTTATAATATTATATTTGAGTAATGTTTTTTTGTTGGTTTCATTACGAGGCTTAATAGAATACTTAGGGTTATTTTAATTGTATGGAAGAGTTCTAGTCCAAAAGTGCAAGGAGTCCACCATTGCATGATAGTAACAATAAGTCATTTTATTTAATCAATAGTTTTCTCACAATGCTGGAGTTGCCAGATTATAAGACCTCAAAGCAATGTAAGGGAGATAATTCGAAGATGGGAGATAACTTTTGTTAGTTTAACCTCTTGGCAATAAATCATCACCACTGATAACATCTGTATCAGATAGGACAGGGGATGAATATCTATAAATTATTCACTAGTCTGCTTTTTATAAAAATCCCTTTATCAGTGTGACAGGTCTGACAAATCAATGATCTGAAAACTGATTTACCAATGAGACAAATATAAAACAGACCCACCTACCCTGCAAAAAATTTACTTTTTTAAGGAGAATTTTCTGATCTGTATGTATATTGTCTTTTTGAAAAACTTTTTTAAAACTGCATGTCAGTATGTTTTACAGAAAGAGCTATTTTGATATGTATACAACATTGTGCTTGGATGACCAAGCTTGTGTATAAGACGTGTTGTTACAGATGCCATCCAATGCATCCTTAAGCAAATGGACACACTGGTGACCGACGTTGTTTTCAAACAATTACGTCAGTCCCGCCTGTTAAGATAACTAATTAACGGTTATGCTTACTCGAATGCAAGTGCAATACAGATGTTTTTATGCAATAAAAATAATAAGTTTTGGTCGAAAAACAGTTGTCTTTCCCTTTAATGTGTTGTATTTCACATGTTTGGCGTATTTGTGTATTAAGCACAAATAATGTCCACAAAATACACCAAAATAGGCAGGTCTGATAAAAACTACCATGTAAACATGAAACAGTTGTAAGAAATGGGAAAGGTACAAACATAAGATATTGTTAACAGCTAATTAAATTGTGTTTGACTCAACCCAGAGAACCTTAATGTATGAAAGATGGAGTACCACAGCAGAGATTCAAGAGTCATTAAATCTATTTTTGTCTAGCGGTGTTGAAAGTGAAACTAACACTTACAGGCTTATATTCATTCATACATTCTTACCACTTCGGCTTTATCCTTTTATTTGAAGTTTGGAAGAATGATAATTTAAGGAATTGAATTGAAGTCTAAACTTAATTCACAAATAATGTATCTTCTTCTGATGGCTTAACATGAATGAGGTTTAACTATTACATTAAGATGAATTCAATGATTGATTGATTGGTGTTTTACGACGTCATTAAGGGTATTGCACTCATATGACAGCGGTGTATTCCAACAATAAATTACATAAAATGTGTAGTGTTTTGATACTGTTGGAATGTTTATCTTCCTCCAGTGCTAAGTGAGTACTTCCCTGAATTCAATGTTTGTTTGTTTGTTTGATTGGGGTTTAACATACTCAAGGGTGCCAGCCCAATGGGTGACGGAAACCACCCTCAACACCACTGGCAACAAACAAAGACATGACGGAACAAATACAGGACGCAAACGGATCGGCTTCCTGTTCCCCTTTAGCTCTGAGAGCCCTAGGGCAACATGAAGCTCCCTCCAACCACCCGCCTGAATTCAATGAGAAGAGGGTCATATCTGTAAATAGACATTTATTGACGCGTCCATCCAACAAAGTATCTAAGGCACCAAAGATCCATTTTCACTCTAACATTTATTGGAGTGGTCTTGTTCTATTCACATCCTAATAAACATTTTATGTGTATGTGGATTTTACAAAAGGGAAATAACTCAAGAAATTGTATTCTGATCAAAGGGCAATAATCTGTCAAATTTCAATAGGCTTTACAATGTCATCATACTTCCAAATTTGGGGATTCAGAGTAATTTTATTCTACAGTCATAGTGTTAACTGCAAAGAAGACAATGAATGGCTTCACGGATAAATTGAGAGCTGGACAAACACGATGAAGACAATATTCCGAGGTCAATTATTGGCAGAGGGGTAAAAACAATGGTTTGAAACCAAATTTACCAATACCGTCGAGACAAGTGTGAATTAAAAAAAAATGCTCTGCTTCCCCAATAACCCTGATAGACAAATCCGAAAACACTGGCCTTTATTTACCACAAGCCTGAATATACACATTACCCAGTGAATCAAATCTAAACATCACATGTTTCGACAGACTGATTAATTTTTTAATGGTTCTGTGCTTAAACCATCTTCTCAAAGAGGATGATACTTTAGAAAAAAGACAAAAGGGTGAGCAGACATGAAAAACATTTCCTGATCCCCTGAGTGAAAAGCCCCCTCCAATTGTTATGTTTCTATGGTAAATGATCCCAAGTTCCCAACTCGACAAGAATCTTTACGGCAGTTTGTATTTTCTCCAGCTGAAACAGGTTATCAATATTAACAGATTTATATAAAAGGTGTGTGGAAAATAAATATAGCATGACTATGAAAGAACAGCAGAAGTTTCTTACTGACTTGTAATGTAGGCACACTTTTACTAGATGGCGCGCTTGACACAAACCTGAAAAAAATAGAAATGAAGGTTGTTAGATTGCGGCCATTATTTAGTAAGGATTGTTGTATGTATTTATTGTCAGACCTAAGAGAATTTCCCTGATGGCATCAGTGAATGTCAGGCTATTTGAATAATGTAATGGGCTTGATTGGGATTTAACCCCTTACCTATTAAAGGTAGTTTCACTCAAATGACGGCATACCAGCCCAATGGCAACAAAGAAAGTCACAACAGGACAATCATAGGGCGCGATACAAAGATATCACAAACAGATCAGTTTCATGTTGCCCATTAGCTTAGAGGGCAACAGGAAGCACCCTCCTAATCATCCACCAATGTTATTTGAACAGAATATGAATTCTGATCATTTGAGATGAGTAAATTTTTGCAAAACTCTTACATGGCATGTCAGTTTATTCTCCTGATGATGGTAAGATAAAGATACCAAACTGAGTCTTGTGTTCTTTGGAGTTACACTACTCTTTTCACTATTCTGGTGTTTAACATGGTTATGTATCTCATTAGGTGCACAGTTTATACCTGCTGGTACTATGGATGTGATAGCCAAACCAACATTTTAAACTTGGCCTCTAGATTTGTTTTACTGGAGCTTTAGGCTGTACTTAAGGTCATTTCACTCATATTACATACAGCATGTGCCAGCCCAATGAAGTAAACCACCCTCAATGCCTATGACAATATACAATGACAAGACAGGACAATCATAAGATGCATTGTAAAGATATCACAAACAGATCTGCTTTGCGTTACCCCATAGCTTCTTGAGCACCAGGGCAACACGACGCTGCCTCCAACATCTGACACTGGGTCTTTGAAAAAATTTACAAGTGACCAAGGCAAAAGTTACAAAGGTTCAAAACTTGATCATTTGTATTATTTTTCTGCATAGTTTATTAACTGTAGAAACTGTATTGAATCTGTTGCTTTGAACATCCTGTTATGAGTGTGGTCTGAATAATCATACTAAACACACTCACTATGAGCTGTGTGCAGCATAGTGCAAAGTAGAAAAAGTCTGACAATCTGACATATTAAATAGAAAAGAGAAATCTTGAAATCTAAGATTGTTTGTTTGATTGGGGTTTTACGTCGTACTCAAGGGTATTTCACTTATATGACGATGTGCCAGCCCAATGG
>JAQQZZ010023765.1:0-11029 GCA_030265115.1 Mopalia vespertina | reverse complement strand
CTCCCCCTTTTCACAATACTAAGCTCATCCTCTTCCCAATAATAAGCTCCCCCTCTTCCCAATACTAAGCTCCCCCTCTTCTCAATACTAAGCTCCCCCTCTTCTCAATACTAAGCTCGTCCTCTTCCCAATACTAAGCTTAGTAATTGTGAATAATCAATACCATTAGGTCACTTCAGGCCAATCAGCAGAACTTCTACTGTTTAAGATGAGTTTTATTCTGGCTTTAATATAGAAAACCCAATAGTAGTAAAGTTAATCTGAGGCTGCTAAGTCGTCACAGATTATCCTTACCGTGAGAGTCAAAGCTGTCATGAAGTGAGCGAGAACCGGTAGTCGAAGCAGCTTGCTCAAAAGCTTTCCCAAAGAAACTGAAATAAAATGACAAAAGACACATTGACAAAAGGACTAATACCAAAACAATGAGTACTTCTTAAATAAACATAAGTCCCCTATTATTTTATCAAGATAAACCACACTGAAAGATCTTTAAAAACATTTCAAGCACAAACATCAGGAAAAGCTAGCTCTGACACTGCTTAATTATAAACAAAGTGAGCCAGAAGATTCAAATCAGGGGAAACATTGAAAAATTCAGCAATGATTTTAACAACCAGGGGAAACCACTCTGACCATGATATTGTCAACCAGCTATTCATCAATGAGATCATCCAAAATAATATATTTGTTTCCAGGAACAAGAATTTAAAAAGTGGTTTGGTAGATAGTGCAATATTTTTTTTGTTATTATTATATAAAAAAATTGTTTAACTATAAATAACATTAAAAATGTTTTTGGTTTGAAATTGTGCCATATGGGCATTATATCAGAATAACAAGATGTACTTTTAGGCCTTGGTGTAGGCTTCTTTACTCCTTATAAATGCACTGTATTCAATGGTAAAATACAATACAACACCATCCCTTTCCCTTGAGAAGATTTTCCTTTTTCTAGCTCATGAAAAGAATTTCCTCATTTTACCAATTTAAAAAAAAATACGGACTCGTATCTTTTTTTTTTACCTTGAATTTTTTGCGTATGTAGGGTTACGGGAGAAAAATACATTATTATGATTGACCTGACAATTGAGGAGTGAGATAAAGTCTTATGAACATAATTTTCAACCAATTTCAGTGTCCTACAGTAAATATGAAGTACTATTTTTGTGTAATTGTATACCTTCGGAGAAGAATAGTGACCAAATGGATTTTCTTGATTAGTTCAATTGTGTGTTGCCCGTCCGTTGGACTTAATTGTTGTTGTCAATGTTAAGAAGAATTGATACTACTCAAAACAGCCATAAATAGTCTCAGGCTTGTGGTGACAATTTTTGATGGAGTGATTGAACCCAATTCTGATCGCTCACTCTGTAGGATACTCACTTCTTCCTCTCATCATCCAGATTCAGAGGTGGGATTCCTATAATGATAGTGGTTCCTTGTTCGGGGTCCAGAGGGGCCCCCAACACTAATGGCAAATTTTTGGCTTTACGATTCCGTGACTGAAATAAAAACAAATCAAGTATTTCAAGTTAATAATACTCCTTAACATTAATTTTCTGATTTATTCTAGCATTTGACCCCTCTGCCACTCTCCTCTCAGTTGGCAACAATCATTACAAATCGATTGATTAGTGTTTTATGCCATACTCAAGGGTATCTCATTGATATGACAGCGGTGTTATTGACACTAGAACAACTATGAAATGTGAAGTTCGCATCATTGGAAAGTAGATCTTCCTCAAGTGCCAAATACAGACAGCATTGCAACAGTACAAACTACCCTTAGCCAGAAGGTCATCCTGGCAAAGTAATCCACCTATTTGTGTATAGGACTCCTAGCCGGCATTGTGACCATGAGTGTAATGTACAGGACATTGTTACATCTTCCTTGTTTACTTGGTGTTTGTGTCCTTTCAATGGTGATAGGATTGGTGTTTTATGTCGTAAATAGATGATACAATGTTGATTTGCTGAACACATCAGTAAATAAAACTAAACAAATTTACTGCTTCTCTGACTGGTGTTTTACATTGTACCCTGGAATATTTCATTTATATGATGACTTTACATTGCTGGTCTACAGAGGCAATGGAAACCTACCAGGTACCCTTCATTGAAAGGCAGCTTTTCACCCACTTGTCATTTTTATTGTTAATTCTTTTTGATGGGACAACACTATCGTCTGTGCTTTACAGTCTGCAGTCTCCATTCTTAGAAAATAGTGGCCGCAAATAGTTTTAATCATAGTTCATGTAATCAAAACACACCATATTAAAAGAATAAATACTAAAGCTACTTCAGATATGATGAAATGAAACAATCAGGTAAGATTGAACTGCTAACCTGTGCCGAGTATGCTTCCAATGTAAACCGGGCCACTCTAGTTAAACACTGTACTTTAGAAAAATACTTCACATCTGCTGTGCCCTACAACCAAGACAAAAAGCTTACATTCATAATTTTGGTGAAACATATACACTAATACACTGATCATAACTAATATTTAATTCAAACTAGAGCTTATCATGCCAGGTGAACATTGATTTATATTCCTATATTACTGTATTATTCCTATAGCAATTTTGGCTTAAATTGATATTTATTTTCATAAAAACAAATAACCTTTAACATATTAAAATTGTCATAGATATTGATTGTGGTTTGATCGTGGTATATCACTGTATGTAAGGTTATTTCACTCATATGACAGTGTGCCAGTTAAGGAAACCACTGGAAACAAACAAAGTTTGTTTGCTTGATTGTGGTTTAACGTTGTACTCTAGGGTATTTCACCTATATGACGACCGATTGACTTCTTTACACTGTTCCTTGCTTAAATAGGAGGGAAAATGGAGAGGAAACTTTGTAAAAACATCCCTGCAATTGCCAGAGCCACAACATGGCCTCACTCATATACCTGATGGTCAACGGGCAGACTGGAACCCGTGGACAGTATGTTGATTAATTGATTGATGTTTTACCATATCACTTATATGACGGCAGTGTATTCCAACAATAATTGACATTAGCACAACCGAGATATGAATGTTTCCATAATGTTGGAAAGTTAATTTTCCTCCAGTACTAAGTAAAGACAGTCTTGTTCCTCAAACAAACTGCCCTTAGCCAAAGAATCGATACATTGAAGTTGGCTTGGTAAGCAGACACATTAACTACCAAAACATGGCCCAGGGCAAAACAAACAAAGAATAAACAGGACAAAAACAGGACAATCACAGGGCACAATACAGAGATAGACATCACAAAAACTGGCTCCTGTTGGCCCTAAGCTCCCCAAGCACTAGGGCAACGGGAAGCTCCGTGAGAACTAGAGCAATGGGAAGCTCCGTGAGCACTAGGTCAACGGGAAGCTCCATGAGCACTAGGTCAAGGGGAAGCTCCGTGAGCACTAGGGCAACGAGAAGCTCCGTGAGCACTAGGTCAACGGGAAGCTCCCACTCAACACTGACACAAACAGTGCTTTGCCCATTATTACTTGAATATATTCTCTTTCGACCAGAACTTCTAAATTGTACAAGTCCCAGTTGTTCTCTGACTTACTTCTTGAATAAAGACATAGAGAAACGGACCCGCTGAGATGACCTGGTGCATGTCGAGGAACGTCTGTACTTGTGTTATCATGGCCTGTAACTGTTTCTTAGCAACTTCCAAACTCTTTTCCATCCCTTCTGTGTTTTTTCTGGGGAATGACAATAGATAATAGATAGATAGCAGAATCCTTTACATCTGAGGTGTTTTGAAAAGTGATTCAAATTACAATTATAATCTTACTTTCTAATTTAAGTTTAGTTTAAACTTTAATTTTATTTAGTTATATTATACATATATTATATACATTTACAGTCAACTGCTTTCTCTTCCTCAGACGACACATAAAAAGTATAATTGAAACACCCCCAAACAAATGACTTATTTTGTTCTTATAATCTATAGTGGGTGTCAAGGGCTTAGGCAGAGGGGTGTCCACCTGTCCTTTGAGCACCCCGAATTAAACAATAGCCTCATTTGGACACCCTGTTTTAAGAAAATTTTAACGTGCCGGAGATCTGGAGAATGTACAAATTGGACACCCAGTAACTTAAAAAGTGAAGCAAAATGACTATTTTGGACACCATACTTTCTGGCTAAACCCTTGGTGGGTGTTCTGTTTTTACACAGCCATTTTCTTATAACCAACCTTTCATGTAGTACCCAGCTCTTAACTGATGTTAATTGGTTATAATAATAATTTTACCTGTTCAGTTCAGGGACAGTAGTACAGCATTGAACTTCAATCAAAGAAATGAACAATTTTACTTTCATTTGCAAGCTTTTCGTTATGTACCCTTTAAACATCCAATTTCAAAGTCATATTGAAAATCTAGGATGTGTATGTCATTTGACTTTACTGTTACAAAGTTATTTGTCCCTTCAAATACAAATTAATTTCTAGATTTTCAATAAAATTTTACATGTGAACTTGGATGCTTAATGGGAACATAATAAACAGCTTGCAAATGAAAGCAAAATTGTTCAATAACTTACTCCTCTTACACTCCATCACATTACCATGTCTGTCAAAACATTAAAACAGTTGCTCCTTTACAGATCCAGACTAAACCCACCTGTTTAAGATATCCAGAGCGTTGAGGAAATTGTCTGTCACCTTCTTACTACGATCCTGTTTAAAGACAACAGGTAGCAAATTTTAAAGAAATCATAATAATGAAGTTTTAAAACTTTTAATTTAAACTTGAAAAGATAATTCTGTTTTTGTAATAAAACTATTTCAAACTAATCCTTTGGGTACATTCAATATTATACAGATAAGTCAAGGGTGGAAATTTATATACAATTGAAGGACATGTCCGGTAACAATTGAAATTGTCCTGTGAAGTTTCCAAGAATTTTACTTTGTGTTACAACTAGGACAAAAACAGGACAATCACAGGGCACAATACAGAGACTAGGGCAACAGGACAAAATTAGAAAAATGTCCAACTAAATATTTTTAAAATATCCACCCCTATAATGTATCCTTACTACAGAATTCAATAATTAATGTATGATCGTCATTCACATATGATCTTTAACACAAACCGATTTCATTCGCTTCTGAACTCAATATTCATCCAGGGTTTATGCTGTAACAGTATGAAAGTGATTTGAAAATACTTGATCTTGATATTATTTTAAACTCAAAGTTACAAAAAATGAATAGAAGATAAACAGTTGAATCTTACCACTGACTCTAAAGTCGCCACACAGGCATGAGCAACATCTGAAGCACTAAGTTTGTTTCTGTAACCATACTGAGCATAGAACGATGCAACAACAACATCCCCTGTTTCTAAACTGAAGAAAGAATCAAATACTCTATTAGACAAACAAGTAAAAAATCAAGTCTTCTTTAAAGGAAAAAAAAACAATGACTAAAAACTTATTTTGCAGCTGTTGCAAGATGATAAAAAAAATTATTAAATACTAACATCATTAACATGGCTGTAAAATCAATCATAATTATTTTGCATAACCTTTTGACTTTATTTGTTAAAACTAATATTTGCCATTTTCCAGATGAAGAAGCCCAAGATAGTCAATAAACTTATGCTTCATTGATTGATTGATTGGTGTTCAACACTAGGCCTCCGGGTATTTCACTTATATGATGGCGGTGTAGCCAACAGTAATTGTCACACTATCAAAACCATGAAATGTTAACTTTTAAGCTCTGTTGGAAAGTGAATGTTCCTGCAGTGCTAAGTAAAGCAGTATGTCAAAATTTGAAACATACTGCCCTCAGCCAGAGGGCAAATAAGCTTATGGAGCTCACCCATATTTGTCTGTGTGTTCTAAAATCAACTCCTTCAGACTTGCTCGTATTGAAGGCTCCATGGAGGAGAACTTCTGTTTGCACTGTGTTAGGGGCATTCTGGGAAATAAAATGTCATCATGAATTATTGGATTTCAAACTTTCAAATATAATGAATAAAATAATGTAAAAAGTTCTCTGTCAAAAATATTTTAGTTTCCATAATTTCTTGTAGTTTGTTTGATTAGAGCGGTTTCAGAATTTCTTTATTTTGAAGACTTTTCTTTTGCTTAAAGATTATTCATATTATCATAGCACTCAAATTAATTTTCTTAGAATTATTTAAAATGGGTAATAATTATGAAATAAAGCCATACCACTGCCACTGAAAAGTTTTGTGAACTGGTCTCAGCTAACAGGTGCTGTGATAGAGCTATACTCAGTATGGGGCCGAACTAGTGCTACACTCACTCAGGAACATGAATAGTAAAGCTACGAAAATGCAGACGTTATCTACAGCCACTACTTCATCTATATTGGAAGAGAGTGATTTAACGGTACTGAACGGCTGACCAGATTTTACTTCAATAGAAATATAATGCCCATCGTCCTGTGTTTGTTCTTTGGTGAATATGTGACCCAAAATCAATAAACATCACCAAGTCAAAATTAATTCTAAGAAGTCTTCACAGTTGAGAATTCAAACTAGGTCAACGAGTTGTGCTTTGCAATGTAACTTATTTCCCCAAACAAAAATGAACAATCTTGAAAAATAAACCAAGTTTCAGGTGGCTGTGATAAAAGACCCATTCCAAACAAGTTATAGTAAAATATGACTGTTTTGCTTACAGGGCTTAATCTGGCTATCTATTTTTTTTTAAAAGACACGGGTTTCAATTCGAGCTTTGTAGTATTTTTTTAAGGATGGATATGAAACTACATACAGACTATTGTGTCACAGTGTGCGATCATAAAATTTAATATTTAAAAAAAAAAATGAGTCATAAAATTCCCCTATCCCAGGGTAAAATTCCCCTCCCTAGGCAGAAATTCCCCAAATTGGCTGTCACAGGCTTCCCCAAATTCGTGGATCAAGCCCTGGGATATACTGGGTGAAATATGGACTTGTAGTACACTATTTAGTTACACAATGTAGTATAAAGTCTTATGCTTCGCCCTTTGGTTAAGGGCAGCTTCTTTGGAGAGTATCAATGTTGTCTTTATTTAGCGCTGGAGGAAGATTAACATTATCAAAACACTTCACATTTTATGGTTGTGTTAGTGCCAATTATTGTTAAAATTTCCTGTCATTTAAGTGGAATATCCTGTTGTCATATAAGTGGAATACCCTGTCCTCGTATAAGTGAAATACCCTTAAACATGGTGTAAAACACCAATCAATAAATGTTGTGCTTGCCTAATATCTTGTCATTTATACCAGTAAAGTTGGAGCTGGTTCAGGCCTGTGCTGTAATGTTTTCTGGCAGATACTTGAATCAGTCCTCTTTAATTTTGTGAGATAACCTAACATTTGCATTTTCCCCTGGTTTGCCGATTTTTTAAATACATAAATGTGCCTTTGTGAAAAATAAAGCAAAATTGCTTTAACATACAATCTTCATTAAAAATGGGATGATAAAATTTGTCAAAAATGAGTGACAAAATGCAAATTTAGACTTAAGATCGCAAACAATTTGGGAAAGTTAAAAATCGGTCCTCCTAAGTTTGCATAACCATGGGGAGCCACATTCTGTCCGTTCTCCTCAACTGCACAGGTCTGACTGGTTTCCTTCACTCATGAGTTGATGTACCAATATGTGAGAGGACTACCTCATATAACATAACAGGTTCAAGCAATCCAAACAATTTGTAAGGGTTACATTAAACTTTGGTTGAATCTTTTGTGGCGATAATGCCATCAACTAAGTGAAATTGCAAGAGATGTTTCGTTATTTTGTATTGAAATGATTTGAAATCTTGTACTGTAATGTTTAAAAGGCGTATATGGTAATCTGATTAAGACAATTTAAAAGCTAAGGGAAATAATCTGTACAATTTTATTTTGCAGGACATGGAAGTTGAATTGCCACTGCCCAAAATTGAAAATCGAAACAAAACAAAGTCGTTCAAACATGATGACTCTAAGAAAGGTGCTGAACCAGTTGAATCTCCAGTTAATCCAGAACGATCCGTTGAGACAGCCAGCGAATCTCTCACCGCCAACCCATGCACAACCGTGCCTGCAATTCCCACCAATGTTGAAGATGCTACCACTGATGATATTACACCCACAGGCTCTAATTTAACTAAAGGTAAAGGGATATTTATGTATATAGGTGCTATCTTTGTTAGCTTCCTAATCCTACTCCAATTTAGCGTTCACGGGATCGAGTCCATCCATCCACCATCAGGGGGTGGTTTTTATGAGGTTTCCTCATGGTTTTCCACTGTAATAGCTAATACGGCAAGGACAAGTGTGAAGTGGACACACCGTTGTCATATAAGTGAAATACCCTTGAACGACGTTAAACCCCAAACAAATCGGTGCACAGGTGTCTGCCTCTTCACTGTCATCAGGGGGGTATTTTTTAATGACCTATTTCTTGGTTTTGCACCACATTTATGCAAGAAATGGTATGAAATGGACAATCTGTCATCATATAAGTGAAATAAATACCTGTGAGTATGACCTGAACCACCAAACAATCAATCTATTGAAATTTTGTAATTATTAATGGAAACCTGTTTAATCTTTGGGTATCTAAGTGACCTCGGGGTATGTGAGTGAGTGAAGGGATTTATGAGGCTTCATCAAGTTTTGCATTAAGTAAGGCATACTTTGAAGTCGAGAATCTGTTGTCGTGTAAATGAAATTGCCTTGAGTACAGTCAAACAAAATTATTGTAGTGTGTTACAAATTACTCTTAGTTTGGTGTGTGGCTTATGAACAGCAAAATAAGAAGACCTGAATATTCTATGAAGCTTAGGAGAAACGTTCTCTTCAGGATTAACTGTTTCAGTATATGAAAGTAACTATTTTTTGTCTCTCCAGTCCCAGAAATCAACACAGAGGAACACTCGCCTGATGAAAAGGTATATATTTTTTTTACCACGGTAATTCTGGGTTTGACTTTCAATAAAGTTTAATAGTCGTGTGCATGTTGGCCTACTAAGCCTACCACTCATGGGTTTCGAGTCTGCTGTCAACTATCTGATATATGAGAGAGTCACAGTATACGGTTCATGCAATCGCGGGCGTAGTTTTTAGTAGGTTTTCTCTCAGTTTTCCATCATCTTTAAGAAAGAAGCCATGTGAAATAGACAATCTGTCATCATACAAGTGATTTCAAACCCCAATTTGACAAACAAACAATTCTTTGTAAAATAATGGTTAACGTTTTGCCTTGAAAATATACATAAGCTTGTACATTTTTTTTCTTCTCATAACAGCTTTTGTTTTAAATGTAAGTTTGGCATTTGTTCTACAGTGTGTATCAACTAAAAAAGAGGTTGATGAAGCCCCAGCCAATGAGGAGAAGGCTGATCTGGTTGGAAAGACCATTGAGGGAGAAGATGGCTGTGAAACTTTAGCCAGTGAACTGACAGATTCCAGTGGTGTGTTGACCAATCAAATGATCAAAGAGGAACAGCAGTTACACGAGGAGTCTGTGAAGGAAGATGAGAAAATAAAGGAGCAGAGAAAAAAGGTTCAATTATTTGATCATTACCATCAATTAAAGAATGCCATACAGCTTTGTTACACCGTAACTTAAATATTTCCAAAGAATCCAGTAGTATGTTATAAAAACACTGGCCATTCAAAGGAAGGTGGGAGAAGTGTGCATTTTTAAAAAAACAGGACGATGAACAAAAAGTCTAGCAAATAGCAAAAAAAAAGTTCTGAAATTATCTCCATTGGGTCTGATTTTTGAAAAAATCTGGCGAAGCTGATCAGCTATTATGTGTCTAGCCTGAGCACACCAAAATCACACGCTAGACTCTTAAGGGGCCCATACACGTTCAATAAAACCCTCAATATATTGAGTCAATATTATTGAACGTGTGTGGCCTATATTGATGAACAATATTATCAATAACCATCATTGAGTCAATGTATTGACAGATCAAAACCAGTTTGATTTTTATTGACGATTCATCAATATATTGATGGAGCGTCAATGTATTGAAACACAATATTGACCGTGTGTGGAGAATCCGTCACTATATTGCGTCAATATTTTCAGAATTTCACTCCCTCGCCGACTTTGAATGAGCACAAATGGCAGCCATTTTGAACAATCAAAAAAGAAATGATGGCATTATCGACGGAAATATTGAATCGTGTGTGGGCATTTTCTGTCAATATTATTGACTCAATATATTGAGTCAATAATATTGATGGTTTTATTGAAAGTTTATGGGCCCCTTAAGTGTCCATCCGACGTTGAATATCAAAATCTGTTTTATAAATGTTTACTATTTAGTTTAGCGTAGCATTCAGAAAATATTTGGCGGGACATGCAATCACTCGCGATGGGACTGTAACAAGATATTCAGCAAGCCCGTTTAAACCTGAAAAGCGGACTAGAGATCGTGATCTCCGGTAGCCGTCATCAGCCACGACAAGGGACATTGTTTTTCACGCTTATTTGTTGTCGTTAGACGTGATTTGTAAAGTGTTTTCTGTTTGTTTTTACAATGAAATGTTTGCCACATTATTACGAACAATTGCGGCAAGGGTGAAACGGTACAAGTCTGACTATGCATTTTGACATTTCTTTGCCTTGGTAAGATGGTGTATGGTGGCCAGACTGCTAAGCAGAAATGTTTTATTAATTTGCATGAATTAAAACAAATCTTCATGGATTTATGAGTCAAGCGAGTGTCCGAAGAAGGCGTAATCTTTTGTCTTTAGTAAAACCGATAAGATGACTAGCATGATCGCTGAATAAAACTGACAAATGATCGGCTTCGGTCGCATCGCCGGGCGTGCATTCAACGAAACCCATATTGTTATGATATAACGGACACGCTTTTTGTGACGGTATTTGTCAAAAAAAGTTATTTGGTTTGGCTTTCCGTTCAGGAACTGACCGACGACGACTAAACAGTGTCGTAAAAATGAAAATCAAAAGCTGCCTATAAGGGGACCCGTCCCAGTGAAAGGTTCTAACTGCTAAGCCACGGGCGCATTCAATAACTATTATCGTTTAG
>JAQQZZ010023754.1:0-11029 GCA_030265115.1 Mopalia vespertina | reverse complement strand
CGAAATATCGGAAACCAGACAAGATGGCGCGTTGATACCTTAGAGTTGGAATCTCCGCAGGTGGGTCCGCGAATAATGTTTAGAATGCGACGAAGAGTGTCCGCCCTTCTATTATCTGTCTACATAGACGCCTCTATGGTACCGATCCCCAGTGGTTTCATGTACTACTTTTATCTACCGCTGAAACACATTGTTTATATACGCTTGGCTTGCTAAAATGGAAATGTACAAACTCCTTTGATTTAATGAGTTCATTCTGAAGCTGAAAATCGCTTTGAACTTGTTCATACACCTGTGAAACCAATCCTTTTATACAGCTCTGAAACATGGGGCTTAGAAATTGATTTAATTGTCGGTCTCATATTACGGCGCGCCATCTCAATGGGTGAAGGAAATTACCAGACACCACTGGTGACAAAGAGAAGACGTAATGCAGGACGTAATACAAAGGCATCACATACAGATTGCCCCTTAGCTCTGAGGGCTCGAGGAAGCTCTCTCCCAACCCATCCAAATGCTAGATTCGTAGTTTTGTATCTCTTATAGTCTATCATACAATGTAGCCTTGTTTAGAGATAGAGTTAGAGTGCACATAACTGTAATTTCCAGTTGTTTCGTCTACCGGCTATTATAAGTTCTATTGGTTCTGTCCAATAATATTTGTTATACTGAACTCTGACACAATTTTTATGCCAAACGAGACTTGAGATCGCACATAAGCCTGGTCAAAAATACGGTCCAAGTATCTGTTGTTAATCCCCCATTGGTCTCTCGGCCACCCGGACTATAGACTTGACATTTTAGTAGAGGGGTCAGAAACTGTCATTTTTTACGCACTAAGTGTTCATGTGTACTTCATAAAAAGACACAAAATGTATTTGATGGTGATATTAGAACTGTATTTAAGCCGGCCGGTCTACTAAATTCAATTAAGCTCCGTATCGAGATCCGATACAGAACATTTACACACTTTGCGATGTGTAAACGCTGTAGCTACGCATACGTTAAATAATTTGAACGCCTGTTTTTCACATTTTTAGATGTTAATTGAAGATTTGAGCCCTACGTCTAGACCTTAATAAAGCTGGTAAGACCGTATGACCAGAATTTAGTGGTTGGTGCTGTTAACGGTACTGCTGCGGATCTAGTTGATGCTACGATATAGTCCCTATCCAAAGGGGAGTTGAAACTTTTATCACATAGCAGGGAACTCTGAAACCAAACCTTACATTCCAAATTGACTTTCATCAGAAAAGCATGCTTTACAAAAAACAAACATTAACGCACATGTTATCTAAAATCTTTATTTAGATGCACAGATGTACATTATTTGGTAACATAAAAGCTGAACCGCGTACCTTTAAATAAATGAACTAAATAAAATGAAGTAGTAAGAGGTCACCGACAAACGGGGGAGGGAAAAAAAACTTGTTTAACAGATGTATTGAAAGTAACTTTCTTCATATTTCAACAAAAGTGTATGGCAATAATAATAGAAATGTTCCAAAAATAGCTTTAAAGATTAAAATGAATTGGTTTTATTTCAACGCAATATATGCATCCACCCATAATCCTAAAGTGGTCCATAACAAATAAATCGGTTTAAATGGGACTAATAGTTATTCGTCATGTATACTAGACAGACTCTTAGCTGTTGTAATCTGACCCGAGTCAGGATAACAGAAAATAACTTCATCTTAAAAACCTCTGTGATGAGTAAGTCAAATTTTGGAGTCTTTCGTAATGAAATTGCTGGTTCCAGATTTATTTGATTGCGTTTAAGGCCTACTTACTCAGGTCATCGTGCAAGCCCATTATGTGGAAGAAACCACTAGAAACATCTCCGGTAACAAACAGGTACAAGACAGGCCAATCACAAGCCGCAATGCAAAGTGTTCGTGTTGCCCATCAGCTAATCAGAGCAACAGAAAGATCCCTCCAGCCAAGCGCTTGGTTAGTGATCTTGAACACACTCCGAATAATAAGTACCGTTTGTTTTCAGTTGGCGATTACGGTTGCTCTTTGGGTTTGCTTGCTTGTTCTATGCCATACTGTTGCTTTCCTCTTACCAGGTAAATAGGTCGTGTCACATAGGTGTATATATAATGGCGTGCCCATGCAACGAGTGGAGGAAACGACCCAAGCACAAAATACATGTACAAGATACAAGGTAATTAAAGGAAACAAAACGTAACTTCCCAAGGCAAAGTGGATAAGAAGATTGTCACAATCCTCTTCCTGGCCTATCGTGACCGCAAAAAAGCCACAGACCTTAATTGGAAAATGGTTGTCCCAGCTTTCGTAACTATCCACAACCAAAATGGCAACTGAAAACTATGGGCGATACAAACAAAAAGAACCGATAGGGAAAAAGACTTTGGGATTAACAAGACAGTTACCCATAGTGATAACAGCAACAAGGAGGATATGTGTATTTTCACTAGAACGGGAAATCACTGTCCTGTGAGTGTAAACGTCTTCCTAGTAGGCTGCTAGTTTCTTCTGTAGTCCGAAAAAATGTCAGCCTCGTGATTTTGGGCAATTGGGTCAAGGAGTGAAAAGTAAAAACAAATAACCGCACATTGATTTAGATCAAATAAGAATCCACACCACCGCAATGAAATTTAAGAACTGTGGATATGAACAGAAACATATAGCAGTCCCACACTTTTACGCTTTCAAATTTACAAAATTGAATTGAACTAATGTTTTTAATAGTTAGAAAACTTAATAATAAAGTGAGACTTATTGAATTAGCAACGTGAAACAGTCTATTAAAAATCGTTTGACGTTTTCTTCAATTTCCTTTTATTCTAAAATGTTCGTATCCTTAACAATTGTCGGCATAACACAGGTCTATATGTGTGGTCGAATGATCTGAAATAAAATAATCAAAATTAAAGGTTTGCAAATGGCAGTATGGTAATGTTTAACGTTAATCAAACAAGGCCACATTTCCGACACGAAGGGCTCACCACAGAAATTGAATTTTATAATGAGCGAAGTTGCTGAAGTATGATTTGAACATCTACGTGTGCAGAGTTCAAGTCCAATGAATATAACTATGAATAGCACTATGTACAAGCCTGCACTGGAGGTCTACAGAACATGAAGCTTCCAGAGGGGCTTTCAATTACTGCAGGTAAAATGTACACAAAGGACTTAATCGGATGCTTCCACAAAAATCTACTGTTAATCTATTATTCTTACACAGCCATTATAAACAGGAAAAAAATAGTCACCGTTAGGGAGCAGAGATGATCAGATCATGTGCTTAGTATGACAGGGGTTTCAGAAATTCAGCTTGAAAAGTTAACAAAAAGGCACAGCTCAGAACAGCCGTTTTTTGTCTCATAGTTTGTCTACAAGTAGCATTGTCAACTCACATTTGACAGAGGACAATACCGACAATTACAGTAGTTAGTACTAATAATAAGCAGTAAACTTGTTAATCATTTGAATGTGTTAGCTTGGGAGGCAGAAAGTTTTTAGCGGTCCCATTTTTAAATTTATAGTTCTTGTTTTTAAACTAGCACGGCAAAAATTACGTCCGATTTCCAACTGATTTGTTGTAAAAAATAAACATAACTTGCACACGTATATTGATACTAGAAATTATCTTGAGAATTTCTGTCTAAATATATAAGTACTACACCAGCTATATTATTGTTTGGAAGGCTTAATTGCCACTGTCCATTAGACAGATATCCACCAATAACAAATACCATTCGGTCTCCAGTGGGGAACTAAGAATTTCCTTAACGCAGATCATTGCATCAACAAAACTCTAAAAAATAACAGACAAAAGCTTATTGTACAGTATGCCATATAAATATATAAGTATGTGTATGTATATATATTTATATTTGTATATATGTATGTATCGAATATAGAATAACATGGAAAACATTTAACAAGTTGCATAATAGATAAATAAACCATGCAAGATGACAATGACATATCATAACAAAGCCTCTTCTCAACTAAGTCCTTTAAACAGAGACTAATCTCTCAAATTATCATCAGTTAACCTCTGCAGTAAGGTTAAACTGAAACCCTGTTAATGCTCTAAGGTTAACTTAGTTTGTGTTGTTAAATGATCACTTATCAACTCACTGCAGTTTGCTTAAATCAACTTTGTTGGTTGTGCCATACTGGGAAATCCATTCGTTATTATTAGACCAATGCTAATTATACTCTGTTATCTTGAAAAGCGTTCTCACATCAGGTTTTCATATCTTCCTTAAGTCAGACAAAAAATTGATGAAGAAAAAAGTATTAGCCAGTTTCCAGGAAATCTTGTATTTTCTCCTCAAAATATTAAACAATCTTGTGAAGACAGTACTGTTGAAATTTGTACACATCTTACGCATCGCAAGTAGAGCATTAGGTATGTCACTTCGCTTTGAGATCTGATTTTGTGAATGTCATCAAGATAATTATGGAGTAAGAAAAGTGGAGAAGGGACAGCAGTATTATGATCCACATATATAATATTTACAAATCCATCTCCAGTAACTATACATTGCTGCAACAAAATTATAGAAAACAAGAGAGACAACTGGTGCTTTCAAGGGCGACACGTTTTGCTAAAAAAAAATCCTGTTAAGCAAATTGGATTTTCAAAATAGCTAGAAAGAAACATGAGAGGGAAAATGTGATCCTTGGTAATTAGAATGATGCCATGATCTGGATTACGTATTTTCAATTAACAATAATCATCATCAAACAACAGAAAATATAGTGAGTAGCGGAATAAGTAGTTCAAAGTTCATTATCTTACAATCTGATAGAGAACTATAGTGAACCCACAACAACATCACATTAATGTTTGGCTAAGTTCTAAGAAAGGACCACCATTTCCTTACAAAAAAATCTCAACACAGGCCCAATAGATGAATATGATAAAAATATAAAATGTTTTTTGACAGACATGTACAATGGCTGAAAATATGAACAATAATAATGACAAAAGAACAAAGATAAACATTGCAACCGATAAAAATTAGCATCAACAATGCAAACAATGATTTTATGTTTATTTGCCAAACTTTACCATGGCAATCTTTCAAAATCGGATATTATGCATAGCTGTAAAGCAGAACAGAATAGTATCTACTCTCTAGTGGTTGAATCAAACAGTTGATTCGTCCATTGAAGCTAGTGGTTCACACTATTTATATGGAAGTTCTCTCTCATGTTAAGACGATGTCTCTTGTGAGTTATATTCCAGGAGTAGAATAGTAGTTGGACTGTATAGGTCTTCAACTAAACCCTGATAACATTGAATGCATCTGCAGCAAATGAAGTATACCCTTGGTGTAATAGATAATCTTTAACATGCTTTTTTACTAACTGGCTTATACACAACTGGTTATCTAAAAATCATGTACAAAGTCTACAACAAAAATTGCTGCTTAGTAGTGCAGTTATAGCACCTTCAGCGCAATAACCATAAACACTGGGTAAATCCAGCCCAGCCTCCATTATTCTCACACCTTTCTGTGTGTGAACAAGATTACAGTTGCACTCAAACTACAATAATAATGCCTGTTTGTCTCACCTCTAAAACGAGACATTTTGAGAAGATAGAGATGTTTTCAAGACAACAGTCATACTTTACTAGGCAATGTTTTAAATAACACAAATAAATGTCTACCTTTGGGCTGAGACAATTCACACACTAATTACAATGGGAACTATTGGAGCAGCATAATTACAGAGCTTTCACTACTATTATTAATCACATGCAAATAGACGATAAAGAAAAAAAATCAGTTTCAATAATGATATTAAGCAGATCCAAAACTAGATATATGTACAAGACAATCAGCTGTGAACACAAATGATGTGTGGTTGTAAATGAACTCAGGTAAATGTTCCCTGAATAGTAGGTCGCCTCTCAGCTCCCATACAGTTGTAGTCCTAATGATAAGTAACTGTTTATTAGGGAGTGTTCATTAGCTGTAGTTGTTGTAATAACCCTGATCGTAATTCCCACCACTCCAGCCCCCACCACCGCCATTGTAGCCTTGGTTGTAGCCATAGTAATTATTGTCGTAGTTGCCGTAACCTTGGTTGTAGTTACCATAGCCTTGGTTGTAGTTTCCATAGTTAAAGTTGTTTCCATATCCATGGTAGCCACTGTAGCCCTGGTACCATCCTAAAAAATGCAAAAACAACAAGTAGATATCATGCCAAAGGTACATCTAGTTTTCAAATATTTGTTCTAATTTTGTCCCTTTTTTTTTTTATTGTTCCTTTCTTTTTCACATACATTTTAGGGCAAAACCATGGTTATGTGCTCTGATTTTCTCTAAAGGTTAATTCAATATGTTAAATACAACCACAAAATTAAAAATGATTTCTTCTGAGGAAATTGTTTGTTTTATTGGGGTGTAACATTGTACCCTCCACACCAGTGACAGACTTCCAAGGCAACACGAAGCTCGATTTTCAAATCAACAACTAAACATCATTACAACTTTAGAGTAGGAGGCCAGAGAGGAAACGCTGGGCGATTTGATTGTTTGGGATGTCATGCCAAACATGTAATTTCTTTTATATTAGAGCCAGCTCAATGTGGGAAGGAAACCAAGCTCCCACCACTAGGATAAAAAAGAAAGTAATAGACGGATTACCTCAGTTACATGGCCAAACCCAGCTCACTCCCCATGTTTTAAAAGCCTACTAGTACATGTACATTTTTGGCCGAATGACCACTATAAATTTGACACTAAGAGATGATATGAGGCAATAGGTTTTACCTCTTCCTCTGCCCCTTCCTCTAGGGACTCCTGCCCAGCCTCCTCGATAACCACCACGCCAATCCTGACGAGGTACAGATTTTTTCACCTCAACCTGACAAAAATAACAGAAATATGAGAATGGCTGAACTACACTTGTTGTGTAAAGATACAAAAAGTTAATAAAAAAGGTAAATATGTTTTGTTTGTTTGACTGGAGATTAACGCTGTACTTAAGGCTGTTTCACCCGTGATGGCATGCTAGACCAATGGGTGAAGGTAACCACCCCTAGACAGCACTGGTAACAAACAATGATGAACCAAACAACATTAGACACAATAAAAAAATTACTCTGAAACAGAAAGGTTTTGTGCTTAGCTCTGAGAAAAAAAGGGAAGCTTTCTCATAAATCACCTGTTATAATCCCAGTACTAATTTTACTTGAGTTTAAATCAAGTTATGTAGATTTTTCTCTGACGTGTTAAAGCTATACTTCACAACTGTCCTGTGGAAATGATTCCCCAAAAGCAACACGATAGCTGTTCAGATTTATTAGGATGAACTGATCTGCACAAGCAATGAAATTTTTAGGACCCTTGTTTCTGTCAATAAAATAAAGCACATGTCTGGACCATTATGTAGGCGTTGTCTATAAATGATCCCAATTGAGACCTATTGACCCTGTTTATTACATTCCACACTCATTTCTTGTCTATTTTCATTTGGTAGCTGACTATACCAATCACCTACATAAATAAGCATCAACATTAGGCATTGCAAGGTATCAAAATAAAGCTTAAAACAATCTCTTATTTCCTTTTCATGAAGTTGGTGTATTATATAAAAATATTAAGCAGCAAGGCTGCCAAAGAGATCGCCTGGTCCACCAATGAAACGGAATACATTCCTTTTGCCTTCATATCCCTCTCCTCTCATGTTGTGTGACATTTACTCAAAATTTTAGGAAATTCGGGCTATTCAATTTGGATATACAGTGCTTAACGCAAATTGTACCCAAATTTACTCGAAAAGCTCATTAGAGTAATTAATATGCGTGTCATGAGCTGAACAGATAATATACCTCTCATGTTGTGTGACATTTACCCCAAAAATGACATAAGCTCACCTTACTTCGTACAGTTTAATTCACTTGTATTTACTCACATCTTTTCCTCCGATTGTCTGCATTCTGTTTTCAACAACTTTCCTAACTATCTCTTCAGAATCAAACGTAACAAAGCAGAAACGTCGTCGTTTTTCATTGAGGTCTTTTGGTAATTCCAAGTCCACAATCTGATATAACAGATAAGAGTTATATTATACCCACAATATGAAAATAATGCTCAATGTTTTGAAAAATGTCTCTTTTTCCCAACTTTATTTGTTATCTGAAGAAGTCTGGTGACTTTAGTTGATATCTACACAGGAATACTGAAAGTTATAGCATATATAGAGACTTAGTGAACTAACTACTTTAACTCCCAGTCTGATTTGTTTGTTATAAGCACGGTATTTGTTCTTACTTATTTCCAAGGCTTACTTGCTGGAGTATTGACACTCGGGACAATACTCGAGAAAGCTGATCAGGCTCACCACAGGGCAGTTTATACAAGGATTGATTCATTTGTTTGATTGGGGTTAAATGCCACACTTAAAGTTATTTCACTCACATGACGGCGTGCCAGCCCAATTGGTGAAGTAAACAACCCCCGGCAACAAACAAAAACATCACAGGACAAATACAGGACACTCACAGGATAATACAAAGACTTCACAAACATATCGGTTTCCTGTTTCTCTTTAGCTCAGAAAACACCAGGGCAACAGGAAGCTCCCTCCAATTACCAGCTACAAGGTGATTAATTGGTTTTTAATGATGTGCTCAATGATATTACACTTATATGTCAACAGGGTACTCCACCACTAAATATTACAAAACAATAAAATGTGAAGTGTTTTTGCTCTATAGGAAAACTAATGTTGCAAAGTGAGGGCAATGACTAGGCTTGAAACATACTGCCCTTAGCAGGAAGGCAGTTGCAAAAGTAAAATTAGATTGTTTGCTTGATTGGGGTTTAACACCAAATTCAAAGTTCTTTCACTTATTGAACAAGGCTACATGCCAAGACAATGGGTGAATTAATCTACTCTCAACGTAACTGGCAACAAACCATGTCAAGACACAACTTTGGCAAGAAGCAATACAGACATCACAAGACAGACTCCCGCATACACCTGAAGGTCGACAAGCAGACTAAAAGTGTATGTGTTTAGTACAACAGAGAAGCTAAATAATCATGCATAGGTATAACTTGAAAACCACAAGGTTTTATGGATAACATCTTCTGGTTTATTATCGGTACAACTTCTAAATGCCTCTAAAACAAATTTAGAATACCTTTCCAAATGTTTGGAAATGTTCTCTTATTTCAGATTCAGGAGTTTCCACATTTAACCCTCCTACAAACACTTTTAGATTGGGCTCTCTTTTCCTAGGATTGGCTTTCTTTGGGTCTATACTCTTCCCCTGCAATACATGGTCGCTTTTCTGGAGAACCTAAGTGCAAAAAAAGAAGGAAAAAAAACAATGAAAACAAAACTGCCGAAATCCAGACTTTGGAAAGTTAATCTTCCTCCAGTGCTCAGTAAAGTCAGCACTGCTACTCTATAAACTAACTGCTCATAGCCAGAGGGCACCTAAATGCACAGAGTTTAGCAATGTTATTCCGTTTTTAGAATTTTTTTTTTATTCTTATGTCAATTTCAGAAGATAATTACGACATACTTTTTTGTTCGCTTTTCTGATCAAATACTTATACAACATGTAAGATATTAGCGGATTCCATTAACAATCATGTCCAAACTTTAGAATTTCCTGTCATTGTGAAAATGGAAATTAGTTTCTCATTTGGAATTATTTGCATGTAGTCAGTGAAATGTTGCATACATAATCTAAAAGCTATTATCTCAAATATGAAAACAGTTTCTTCCCAATAATTTTTCATTTTGAAGATAAGTAGTTCATTTTTCAATGAAAGAATATATTTTTTTAACTTACATTTATCAGTTATACAAAAACTTGCTTGCTATCATTTAAATAAATGATACCACATACTGCCCATTACCTTTTCAACACTGGATGGATCTTTAAACACAACAAAGCCAAAACCACGAGATCTTCCACTTTCTTGGTCCTTCTTCAACTCGCAGTTGGTGACTTCACCAAACTTAGAAAAATAGTCTTTTATGTGAGCTGAAAATAAAACCAAGTTGTTAGTATTTTGTTTATTTAAAAGTTCAGTAAACATTTCAACATAAAAATATTAACTGACTTGTATGGAAAATAGCTTCAACTTTAGACATATTTCACTTTTATCAGATATATATAAGGGAAGCCACTCAAGTACAATTTCACCAATATTTAGAGTTACTTCCCTTTTTTTAAACTGATGAAGGCCTATTCCCTTGTTCCACATGCATACGCTTTATTTAGAAATTTGTTTAGTCTTGTTTTAGGCACAAAATCCCTTTCTGTCAGGGCATCAATGTTTTAGTAAGTATTTTGTGTATATAGATTATGATTAAGGACTTAAATGGGAGGGTCCTAAGCATGAAATGTGTGGAGAAATCGTTTGGTTTTCTTTTTCAAATCGAGCAAAGTTTTGACTCCCTCATAAAAAGCTTTTAATTTTTTTAAATTTATTGATACCTATTTTAGAATTGGAATTGAAGTTTACTGTTATATAGGTAGCTCTACCTGTGTTAATCTTTTCAAGAATTGTTGTACCATGGCTTTAAACTAAACAGCAGGTTTCATCAATGGGTCTCAAAAACATAATGTTATTCTATTTTGGGTAATCAAAAATTTCATTTTTAATAAGGTACTTTACAGAACAACTATCTATCCCTGCTTCATAAGAATCCTGTTGGGTTAAACAAAACAAACGGTCATAATTCCAGTGCTGTTGTAGCAGCATATGTAAAGCCGTCAGCATGTCTTCCTTACTCAAGACAAAGAATTAATTTGATCTAGCCGCATATGAAAGCCCTACTGAGACAAAGCAAGAAGCTAGGGGTGCAAATATTAAATAAACAAGCTGAGTAGCTTGTGATGGCCATTTTGGTTTGCGAAATTAAATGAAATGCAACCCCATCGGTTTCTTAACTGGAGGAAACAGTTTTCCAAGTTTGAAATATATTGAAATTATGCAATGGCTACCATTTTGTTTTACGGAATTTGGAGAAATGAAATCCCATTGTTTGTCTTAATGGGGGAAAGCTA
>JAQQZZ010023743.1:0-11029 GCA_030265115.1 Mopalia vespertina | reverse complement strand
CCATCCCCACGTTATCATGTAATCCGCATTTTCTACTATAGAATAACGCACACATCCTACGTTATATGTAGTAAAACCATCCCCACGTTATTATGTACAGCGCAAGCAAAATCCGTGCGCTGTACATAATAACGTGGGGATGGCCTATTACATGATAACGTTGAACCCTTCCTTATTATGTACTAATAAATGCGACCTGAGATACGCATTCTATACTACTAATACATATTTGTGAAAGTGGTGATTATCCAATTATTATTTCTAAAAATATTGCAAAATGATTAAATGTCAACAGAAAAAAATTGACTGCATTTTTCATGGTTTATTTCTCGAAGTGCAATCGATAAGACTCAATAAATTAGTTGACCGAGTAGAATAGTCCTGGAACTAGTAAACGGTGCCTCATTTTTTTGGATTTTTTTTGTCTATCCCACCTTGGAAAGTCTTATAAAAACGTCAAATACAGTTTTCAGAAAACATTAAAAAAAATCAAAGACGAACTTCACGTGATTGCCTACTCCCAGAATCCTCGGCTCGAGAACAATCACTGGGATAATGTCTGTCCTTTTAACCCCCACATACTCTACAACATATAATACATTTGAGAAAGATTTTTGCGATGAATTGCTTTACTTTAAACAGATTTGTGTGCTCTACCGGAATTTCAGGATATACGGACTGCGACTGCGAACGATTTTTGACCGAGACTTTACGCATGACTTAACGCGCGAATCAGCGTTTACACCAGACTAGATTTGTTGCATATAAGGGAAACTTAGTTAGGATGTTTCGTCTCCAGAGATGACGTGTTAAAAAGTGAACTCGCACACTTGTTTTTACAATCCTCTCCGCACAACTGGCTCCGAAGACTACACTATTTTACTTTGCTGTAAGACCGGTGTTTCCAGTCCAAACACGTTTCTACATTCACGTTCTTTTCTAAGACGAGAGCTTCAGTTTTTAACGAAGTGTTTTGCATTTTAAACTTAAGTTAATGGCATCCGCCTTTCATTGAGTAAAATGTTATATCAATGTGAAGTGGCATTTTTCATCTAATAAATACGCCTGTGTAATTCTTGATTTAAGCTAATCTGTGGTTCAATTTGATTTTACCTTCAAAACCGTTTGTTTGGGGTTTAAAACGCCGTAGTTAATTGTATTGCACTCATATGACTTCAGGACTTCTTCGTGGCAAATATATCTGCTCTTAACCCTATAAAAAAGGCGGGAAGAAATGGAAAAAGTACAAAAAATAAAGCCCGTCAACTATTGATCAAATTTTATGCAAATTACTGATCCTTGAGTGACCCAGAAATCCGAGATGTAGACTGTCGAGTTACCAGAGTCTTGGGACATCTGTATTTCATCTAGCTGTTTTGTAAATGAAAGTAACACTTACATACCATGCATCTATAGGCCTACCCTGAACACTTCAACGTTATCCTGTAAAATCACCTTTGGAAGAGTAATAATGGAGAGATTTGTACTAACCATACTTATCAGTATATATTGCAGTAATTACATTGCAAAAGTAGTGTATCGTATTTTGACGGTATAACACCAATTTGATTTAAACTATTACAGTAATACGAAACAAAAATGAGAATTAGGCAAACTTCGCAAATTGCCATTTGAGGTATCCATTCATTAAAGTTTCCAAGGCACTCACGAGCCATTTTCAGTCTAATACTATTAAATACTCAGTGGTCTAGTTTGCTCATACCCCGACTAATCATTATCATAAATAGTGATCTACCGAAAGAAATAATACCATAAATTTCGAAGCGTCGATTCAATTAAGTTTGAGACAACAAAGATCTATTTTCATTGTAACATAAGTAATATGCCTACTGAGTGGTTTCGTTCTTTTCATATCCGGACTCCTCGTTTGATCATAAAAACCGATTTAAAAAAAAACCGGAAGAAAGTCACGAAAGTACCCTCCGATTACCTTATTGTTAGGTGTAGTGCAATAATTCTGTTAGACGAAGAAAATACTGCATTTCGTCATTTAACGTCAAATAGGTTTTAAACCATTATGCATATAAAATTAGGAAAAGGGAGATAATTTTGTCCATCGCATACAGATACCGCTGTATTGACGTAGGGTTCCTGTGGCAGGTAAATTATATATTCAGTCAAACATTTCTACGTGGTCCTGTTATTCAGATATCCTGTTAACAGGATTGTTTCACAAAACACATTTACGGATAATTTATCTTTTTATACGCTGTATATCTGTAAAATCCCAAATATATTTACAATCATAGCACAATTCCACATTTAGGGATTCAGAGTGGTTTCGTTCTCCAGCCATAGTGTCCGTGGTAAAAAGACGGACAGACAGAAGTAGTTGACCACTTTAATACCCCTAGGCAACTTATTGACCGAGGGGCAAAAACGAAATTATTTACATAAAATTAGTCATTTAACGACTATCATTTTCTTTACTCTTTATTGACGGAAGCAGTTGGAGTTCAACGTAAATTTATCATAGTGTACAATTATGAAACTTGTATACTATGTCAATATCGTATTATGCATCAACCCGTTCTTGAGTACGGATAACAAATGGACCAGATGTAGCGGATTTGTTGTGTGCGGTACCGTAAAACATGCATTAGGTTTACAATTTTCACTAAGGTTGTATTTTGTTTACACTGCCAACTAACTCAACACCCTGTCATTACATGCTAACAACATTTGGTATGGCGTAAAGCCCCAATCGAATAATCAAGACAAGTATATATCCTTGCTCGCGTAATGAGTTAATAGCATGAACCGCTGATTAATGTACATAAATTTACCAGGTCTCCGCACAAAAATGAAGGGTTGCTACCAAAACCAAGTCGGCTGCTATTACATTTATACAAATACAGAACTTCATTCTAGATTGTTGTTTAAAATACTTGCTCAAGTCGACTGATGAAATGTTGTGTCCGCGTTTCTATTGGTTTCAAATAATACATCATTTAATTGACGAGCTGATAAGTTTACATGTTGTGCACTAATATATATATATCAAGCAAAGTGAAATACAGACACATACACGTATATTTGAGTAAACTTATAGTATGCATACGTTTTGATTATTTTCTGCAGCACTTCCGCAGAGCCAAGGTGAAATTCGTGAATGTGACTATAAGACGGGTTTGGACTTAATTTTTGCTTTTACTTATTGATTTTTTTTTTCGAGTCCCTTTAGCACTCTAGTTTAATTTTTTTTAGTTTACACATTGGTGAAAATTGTTTTCGCAGAGTGTTTATTTTTTAGTAAGTCAAGTGATTGCTGCCCCGTTCTGGTTCTCCCGCTGCATCAACATCGAAAAGAAAATTGTAGACTAAAACCTCCCGGGATGGAAAGATTTTGCTGTTTGTAAAACACAGTAGTCCATTTACATGCACAAGTTTGACGAAATACACGGTTAGGTCTTCCAGAGACAGGGCATAACGCACTTACACACATACTTTTGGCAGAGATTCCTTCTATAATATACTTCAACTTGTTGGATTAGACTGGATTAGGATTCCAGAGAATTTGATTGTGTAAATAGTTATCCGAAACTAGCAATATTTAATTAAATATCCAAATTTTTCGACAAAAATAACGCATTCGTAAGATTTTTTTCCATGAAAAGATATTATGTGCCCCTAGCCGTACACTTCGCGGCTATGGTACACTAAGCGAAGCTATAGCGAGTGTGTTTGTTCCGGATCTCTGAAGGAAAGCTTCGAGGAAACAGAATGCGGTGTAGAGCTCTAAGAAACTCTTGGTAAAGCCAAAACCCGACAACCCTTATTTTGCCTTCTTTGGAAAAGCAGTTTTTGTTTATTACAGTGGGCAAAAATAATTACTGCTGTAATTATCTTGTTTCTCAATGTGTCCAAATTTTGTATTAGTGTAAAACAACAAAAAGGTCATAGGTAACTTGTACACTATTTACTCCACCTGTACGGTTTAGAGCCGTAATCCATGCTGTCTGCAGCAAGGTCCACAATCCAGCCAAATTCTCTAGGTTATTATCTAGGTCGAACTAAACGTAAAACATGAGGTACACTTTGATGCCCAAAACGTCCTCATTCAAATGTCCAGTCTCTAACATGTATTAAAAAAAACCCGAACACTTCTAATACCCATAGGGCAGCATATATGATTGGCCTGTTCGATTGAGATTTAAGAGCGTACTCCAGTCGATGTTACTCACATCGACATTTGTAAACATCTTGTTAATAAGCCTACTGACAAACTGAAGGGCACAAATTTAATTGATTGAGGTTTAGCATCGTTCTCAAGGGTATTTCACTTAGACAACGGATTGTCCACTTCATGCTGTTCCTTGGTTAAATACGGTGGAAAACCGAGAGGAAACCTCGTTAAACCAGGGCGTGGTAAACAAATGGGGATCTTAACGACGTTGCAGCGTTCAGCCTAGCCGACTTGAACAACCCAACAGGGGATTTCTTGATACTTTTTACCGCGAAGTGTTTATAGAATCGATAAACAAAGTATTATATACCAAACCCAATTTAATTGCCAAAATATATACATGAAACACCGGAAAGAATGCAAGAATTGATAAATTGTAAGGAGACTAAACATGTTCACAAACATCAGCAAAGCATCAAAATAGTATAAACTAATGTGTTCTTTGTAAAGCACAGCCATGCATTCAGCTCTGGGTTTCCATTGTCAAGTTTCGGCTGTTAAAAAAACGAAACGAATGATTAATATTAGAAATATGCAACAGGACAGTTCAAGGGTAATAACCGATGAGAGTAAAATGTTTCACCCGTGTTAACGACAAAGAACATTCGACTTGCGTTTCCACCAACAACTGTTCTATTAACACATGGCAGGCTTAAAACACGGAACACTCAGGATAATAGATACTTTCTGCAGGATTCCATCTCTACAGATTCTGGATTTATTCTCAGTATACAACTTATTGCATTCATAGAACGGCTTCTCGAACCAATCGTTGGAGAATTACCTCCCCCCCCCTTCCATCAACCCCAAGCGGGAGGGGCAAAACCAATGGTAAAATATCTTCAGATATCATTAATGTATTTGAAACAGGTGGTGTGATCGTCATGCAAGATGTTGATGACGTGGTCTTACCATAAAATGGTTTGATGCTGCAATTTATTCCACGGGACAAGAATCCTGAAATGGAAGGAGTTTAAAAATTAAACATAAATACTTTGACAAAATATTGAAGGAAATTATAAATAACACTTTTTAAAAGTCTGCCAGCTTGTCTTCGTTTTAGCCCTGAAGTTATATCAATATTTAATTCAGAAAGATTTGTTTGCTGGTTTGATTGGCTATTTCACTTGTCTTTCTCCGTGAGAACCCTTCAAGTTTATCAAGTTCTTGTTGCATTTTCTGTATGATGTGATTTGTCACTTATTTCACTTATATGATGACGTACCAGCCCAATGGGTGGAGGAAACCACCCTCGACACCACTGGCCACAACCAAAGACAAGGCGGGACAATAACGGGACGCAATACAGACCCCACAAACAGGTCGGTTTCCTGTTCCCCTTTAGCTCAGAGCACCAGGGCAACATGAAGCTCCTCTTAGAAGAACCAATACTTGTTGACGTAATAGATGCGAACGCAATTTAAAGACAAATTCAGATCTCTAAACAGATAATTGATTGATTGCTATTAGCAGTGCTCAATAGTATTTCACTTATACGACGGCTGTGTATTCGAACAAGCACAACCATAACATGTGAAGAGTTTTGATAAAGTTGGAAAGTAAATCTTCAAGTTCTAATTCACGACAGCATCGCTTCTCTAAACAAACTGCCCGTAGTCAGAGCTGCAATGAAGCTTTTTCTTATCTAAAGATGTTATTGAAAACAAAAGTCGTTTACTTCGTATTTGCAAATAATTAAAATCAATTTGAGATTACATGCAATGGAAACGTTTTTAAAAAGAATTTCACATCTGCATACCGTTAAGATCATATGCATCCCCTAACAAGTGACGACCGAAATATAATACCACAATAAAGACAATTTTAATTAGAGTTATTATTATTTAGTATAACATGTATGCAAACGTTCCCGACTTTGAAATAAACCTTACATTAATTTACAAAAGATTACGCGAATATAACCTGTAGCCTTGTAGTGTTTATTTGTTCTTAATAGTAAAATTTATGTTTCGCTCCTAAATCCCGATTATGCATCGGAATTAGAACCCTTGTCGGAAAATCACTAATCCTTTCTAATTCAAGTTTTCACTCTTTCCACTAAGATCGTTCTCGTCTCCCTCCTTAGTTCCATTTTAAACAAAACTTTTTAAACTATCAGAAAAGGTCTTTCTACCCAAGTATTTGTGATTGGTCAAGCCAGAAGACTATAGAAAGCTACAATTGGTTATGTAGTTGATCGACAACTATACAGCTACCCAGCAATAGGCGTTATGTTTAAGCTCGCGTCACACCATGTGGCTTACAGATTTTAATGAAGGCAATATCACATTTCAGTTTCAAAATGTATATTCTCCCGAACAAAAGCTATACTAAAATACACTTTATAACAGGGCGTTTAAAAAGATACAGAAATAAACACAATATAAAAAATGAACGAAACTATTACCCCATCACAGTCTGAGTCGCATATCGTAAAGGTACAGCGGAATTCAATAGTTTTCGCCCCCTGTAGTTTAAAAGCGTTGAAGTACGGACTGAATGCCACATTTCCTCGAGTTGTAAATCCCGCCGGTTTTTGAAACACCAAACCATCCCCGCATCTGAAAGAACCATTAGTTATTTACAAAAAGCAATCTAATTTTTATAATATACATCTATCCATGCATAAAGTGTTAATTAAAGGCTATAAGTAATTATTATCTAATGTCAAGTTTGATTGGGGCACTATGCCGTACTTATGATAGTTCAATCACGAAGCATGCCAGCCAAATGTGGAAAGAAAGCCATCCTTGGGGTCACTGTAAACATGTTTTAAAGTTAAATCCAGAAGACAACATTAAGACAACACAATATAATTAAAATGAGATCTCAAACGCCCCTTGTGTTGTGTGTCGCTATTTAGATCTAACGCAAACGCCTTACCTGCAGTGCTCAAATAGGTCTTACTCTCTAATTTTTTAATCAAGCTATTTCCATTTTATAATTGGCTCTTTAACATTGGGTATTGCTTAAACTACAGTTAAATTCATCCACACGGCCATGTCTTGCTACTTTAATCACTAAACAGAAGGAGGTCCACAAATATTGACCAATCAAATATCTTTCTTGTCACGCTAGGGGCCACATGTCACGAGACTTACCGTGGTAACTCACTTTATACTCAGCGACAGCGTGTACATCAAATAGCCATTGTGGCCAGTTTTAAAGTTTTAAAGTGCCAATCAACAATTCCACAGAGCAAAAACGTTTTGCTTTCTGCAAGATTTTAAAATCGGTTTTAATTCACAATCATGTAATGTTTTATTAAGCCTTAACACACAAGAGCAAGTCGCGTGACGTCATGAACAGGATTGGTCACGCCAACAATGACAGCTAACAGTGGTCGTAGGTAAGTATATTGGTTACCATCAGGTGGTTTTATAAAACGAAGAAACGATAAGTCGATGCGATATTTAAGTATGTTTAATGGTAACCTTGCAAGTGATATAAGGGTTACTGCAACCAGGAGCATCGCTTTAACCAGAGGGCCGGATATGGATCACCTTGAGCAATAAACTAGTCGCTGCTAATCTACTTCGCTGAATACTTTGATGTTAAACTCCACTCAATCATCCCAATAGCAAATATCCTCGAAAATACCGCAATATGTTTTCATACGTTGCAAATTAATGTTTCCTAAATGCAAAGCTGTGTTAATGACTAAGATGGTTTGTTTGTTTGGGGTTTAACTTTGTACTCAAGGGTATTTCACTTATATGCCGACCGAGTGTCCACTTTACATTGCTCCTTGCCTAATTACGATGGAAAACCGAGAGGAGACTTCGTAAAAACCACCCCCGCGATTGCCGGAGCCACATCGTGTGACTCACTCATAAACCTGATAGTCGACAGACGGCCTCGACCCAGTGAATGGTAAATCTAAGTAGAATAAGTAAGCGCATACGCTACCACTAAGCCATGGCCCCACTAATGACTCGGAAAGTCCTGTGTAACAAACATATTGCCCTTAGCCAAAAAGCCTACTATGTTGAGCATCGAGAGGGAAAGACAAATGTATCGTTTTGGGCTGGACATGGGTGTCGGGTTTTGGTTCGTCATACATGTAGATCCGGTAAATTTTAAACCACATGGCATTGTTTGGGTTGTCTAGAATGGCCAATCAACGGTTTACCCAAAACGGGTATATAGGCCTACTTCATGTAAACATAAATCTCTTTCATTTCATCAATATACGGAATTTGACAGACAGGTTACTAGGTTTAGAGAATTCATCATGTAAAGCCTCGGATTCATTCGTGATTTCACCTTACGTGAACGATAGGTCTCAAAACGCGGCAAGCAGTTTTACCGATTCCTCGGTAATAAGTCTATTAGACAATTGAAACTGGTCTGGAATGAATCTCAACAGTTTACTGGTAGATTGTGTAAGATGCAAACTGATGTGAGAAGAAAAGGCTACGATTTAATTAATATTGGTTTTAATCAGTTGGTACAACGCACATGTATGCTTTGTCAATGATTTTTTGTCGGATTCGATATTATTCCACGCATATGACAGCGTACTGGGTAAGGGAAACCACTTTTGACAAAGATGACATGAACCGATAGGGACAATCTATTACCGTATAATATTGAGTACACTAATACTGTGTTTAATGAACATCAACATTAATCCGGTTCTCGCTGTCCATATAACAGTAGGTTTCAGAAAGTTCACTCCAATCCCCTCTGTTAAGAAGCTTTAATGAGGTCATCTGTTGGTAACCTTTAGTGGAGAGACGGGCAAATATAAAGGCTTTTCTGATTTTAATGTAAGTGTTGTTTTAACATACCCAGCTCTGAGAATAGAATAGGTAGTAACTGGATTTCGAGCTTCACAGCTTAGCACGTGGAAACCAGGATGGTTACCTAAAACAAGGAAAAAGGCAATTAAAGATTAATTAATGTTTTAATTGATAGTCCTGGGTTTCACACATAAGAACTAATCCAATTTTAATGTTTCACCTTGTACGCCACTACCAACAGTCAGGTAAACATTTTACAGATTTGACTAGTGGTTGACCTATGAAAATACCTATGATAATGTTGGTCTGATTGGGGTTTAACATCATTCTCAAGGATTTGACACTTATATGACTCGATTCTAATTCGGCCTTCCGTAAATACAATGGACAACTAGTACGAAACCCTGTGACTCTTAAAAAGAAGGAATTCGGACGATCAGTTGCCCGATACGCTAACCACGGCCCATATTTAAGTTCTATTGGGTTTGGGCGTTTAACATCGTACTCAAGGTATTTCCTTTATGACGACGGATTGTCCATTTCACACCGGTCCTTGCTTAATTATAGTTTAAAAGCCGGGTGGAAAACTCGTAACCCCCCACAATGCCGTATTTTTATTGAACACTATTTGGAATTTTCCTATTAGGTATTCGGCTTGTTGTCATGGTATCGTCGGGCGACTGTTCGAATCCGATCACAGATTCTTGTATCTAGCCTGTAGCCGTTCCTGTAAGGCAATCTTCAAAATGATCGTCATCGCAGGATTTTTCAGATTCCAACCGCAGTTAACCAAGTCCGTTGGTCATGGGGGCAAGTGAAGGATAGGCGCAGAAAAAAAAATCATTGTCACCTCCTTTGTTTTTGGCACAAGAATAAAACACGGAAACCATCTGAAAATGTTCGTGCGAGTAAAGAAAAACTTATCGTAATCGCTGGCTGCAAATAAATGGAAAAAAACAAGTCCGCAACTTTAGCTTGTTTGATCAATGTTTAATGCTGTACTTAAGCTTATTTCACTTAAGACGGCGTGTCCGCCAAACGGTTGAAGGAAACCACCCTCAACGCCCCTGGCAACAAACTTAGTTAAGACGGGACTATCACAAGGCGCAATAAGACATGGATTATTGCTGCTAGAGTAAACGGAAGCTCATTCATCCAACCGATTTTGCGATGTTAGAGTGGATGGAATCCTTATGAATTTCTTCATAGGGTCTATTGTTGGTTCACAACTTTTTCATATGTACTTACGTGAAACCTCCGTGACTCTAAGTCTAATCTTCTTGCCAAGGGAGATATGATCTGGCGACACTGGTCTATTCATGACGTCCACTACTTCCAGGACGAACGGACTGGATGACGATGCGCCAAGTAGATTCTGCTGTTCTTCTGGTGCCAAGAACCTTTCATAAAATATCAATTTCTTACTTCAACAACTGACAAATACAGAAAATATTGAACACTAAAATAAACAGGTAGACGCTTGTAGATATTTATCCAAACAGGTAACTAGTTTCCATTATCGTGAATTCTTAAATGCAGAACGAACACTTTAGCAACATTTGTGATTGATTGGCGTTTTACGTTGTGCTTAATGGTCTTTCACTTATACGACGGTGGTGTGTTTTTTGTTAAAAACTGAATAAGCCAGGACCGCACAAGGGTAAACTTATCGTCAATACTCCATTTATACTCACTGTTATTTTTTTTATTTCTTTCGTATAAACACTTAATAGAGGTAGATCCCAGAAACCAATACAACCCATTTAAACACAAGCACAGGGTATTTAATGTTAGCCATATTGCATGTTACACCCTGCTAGCTGGTACTTCAATCGCAACAGAGGGTGGCAAGCGGTGTTCGCATATGTCGTGTCAACTTAACCAGGTAAATCAATCATTACAATCGAACAGGTACAATTAGACGAGATCTATAAGTTTAGCTTACACAAATGGAATTAATTTTCGTATAGCACCACGGGATCGCCAGTGGCTAAAAAAAGGTTTGTTTGATTGGTGTTTTACGTCGTACTCAAGGGTATTTCACTTATATGACGACGTGCCAGCCCAATGGGTGAAG
>JAQQZZ010023742.1:0-24729 GCA_030265115.1 Mopalia vespertina | reverse complement strand
TCTAATAATAATAATAATATCTCTTGTATTAAGTTTCAAGAAAATATTTAGAAATTTATGAGCGTGAAGTTTCTTTTTTGGCTGAGTATATTTAAGTGAATCGTTTCGAGAAACAGAGATTGTCATACACGCGGTGCATGTCTGAACATCCTCTGCCATTTCCGTACAGTAAATAATCTCTGATGGAGAGCGGTTCATTTCAGGGGAGGTAACTCGCATGAATTTACTTTCATCATATCACTGAGTTATCAACGTGTTTACTGTTTACGTCTGAATGCTATTCTTGTGTTGATATGATGACGATGTGACGACGCTACATTATTATTAAAATACTTTCAAATCCGCGGAGTGCTTTGAGTGATTTCCCGCATGCGCACAAAACATCCGGCGGTTAACATTACACGTTTCGTGTAATAGTATTGCTTCCATTCACCTCCGAGATAACTGTACCGGTACGGAAAGTGTCGAAGGATGTTCCGATATGACACGCGGTGATGTTAGTACACACTACACCGTGGTGTAGCCCGACTACAGTGCGGAATATTAGGTCCAGCGGCTTCATTAGATCAAATTATTCGGTAGGATGCAAGGCTATAAAGCTTTCATCAGTGAACTTTGGCAACCGAATAGAAGGTAAACATCATGTTACACGCACGTTATCCATAAGACACGTGAGATGGGCAGAAGCTGCTATATATCTTCGTAATCAATTAGTTAGAACTTGCTGTGACCTATTTCTTAGCGGATGTAAATGACCGGAAAAACCAATCTACACAAATATCTTACAAGCCGTATCCTGCGTTGATATTATTTATGATTTATAAGAGAAAATACGAAGCTCTTTGGAGACACTTGTTTCTACTGTGTTCAATGTTCATAAATCTCTAGAACACCCGCTGATTGCTCTTCGAGTCACCACTCAAGATTATCGATCAATATCAAGAACACTGATGAACTAGCTCGACAAGCTACTTTTTCTAGTGCTCGGGAATTGTTTATAGTATTTTTTGTTGTCGGAAACCTCCTGGTGTGTTCGAGTTGAAAATATCAAAAATTTTAAAAATATCAAAGGAACTTAATTCGCTGAGGATTTTCTTATAATGCTTTAGCGTTTAATCAAAGAAAATAACTGAATGGTTTGTTGAATGTTTGTTGAATGCTCGATTCTGTGAGCAACAGATGAAATATTACAAATAGCTCGGTTGGTGATGTGGGCTGAACTGACAGGAATCAGACTTATAGGTCGTTAAACATAAGGAAGCAGTTTAATTCGCTCAGGAATTTCTCATTACACTTCTTCAAAGCGTAACAACTTAAATTGTATGTTGCCTCCATGGTGTTAATAAGTCCGTTTGCACCAGATTCAAGCTTAAACTTTTATTAACATCCGTGCCTGAATCAGCAGTATGCTGAATTCATAAATGATCACCAATGTGTTTTTTAACCAATCTAGTCTCCTGCTCTAATCTTTCCTCACCTGAATATATTCTAGATATAATGGAACACTATTTACTTACGATTCTAGTTATTTACCAGCTAAGCTCAAGTTGATGTCTCGTATAAAGCCACTTGGTATTAATTGAATACAATACAATCTTTTCACATCAGTATCAACTCACCGACCGACAGACTTGTTGATCGATTGGTTGATTCATTGATTGATTGGTTGGTGGGTTGGTTGATTAATTGCTTCAACTATTGCTTGATTGATTGATAGATCTATTGATTGATTGATTAATTGATCGATTGATTAATTGAATAATCGATTGGTTGATTGATTGATTGATTGATTGATTGATTGATTTGGCTTCAGGTCCTAGGTTATTGATCTTATCTAACTTGAAACATATATGCCATGAAAACAAGTACTGTAGATAAATAGTTACAATGGCAGTTGCGTTCAACGAACGCTAAGATGGCGTGTGTTATGGCTCGCGACTGCAGCCTTATAAGGTACCATGCTGACACGACAAAGCAACGACTGGATTAAATTTACAGGTAAGTATCCGAAAGTCAACGTGTTACCATGCATTTAACGGGTCCCACTCAACCATCGCAGCCAACCAAAGTCTTATTCCATTCCTAAACTATTACGTTATCAAAAAAAACATGTTTTACCTGCCAAACTTTCCTATCAAACGTTGCGATGGTGTAAATTCCAGTTCCAGAAGAAAACCTTCCAGGCAAGGCACATCCACTCCTAACTAAACCTGCCTCAGGTATGGTAACTCTATGTATATGTAGATGTAGCACGGACTAAGTGAATGGCATTCAGCTAAGGTTATTTGAGCGTAAAAATATATCATTTTTGTTGTCATTTACTGATTGTTATTTATTTTGTTCGTTTGTTAATCGTTGGCTGGTCTGATTGGTTAGTTTGTTGATTGTTTGTTTGAGAGTTTACCACGTAAAGAAAATGCTACAAGCAGCCAAACTATAGGCACTACATATCTGGTAGCAAAATAATGATAAAACAGAACAACTAATTCCAGACGGCATTCGTATTGCCCATAACTCTGGGACCACAGCATCAACAGAAATCCCATATCTATCCAATCGTGAGTAATGTGCACAGTGATTAAAACCGTCGCCGTTTTACCTCCATGTCTTGGGAATATACCGCTTGATCATAAACCAGGACCATTCTGAACATAGTGATATTAGGTAAATAACCAAAATGGTGCTGGAATATGCTATAATGTCATTCAGGTCTAGATCAATGCAATTCCTTTTTTAAAGATACTAACAAGTTAAATTATTCCCGACCATGCTATTACACATTTTTAAGCAGCTGAATTTGTCTCGTACTTTATGGCACTTAATGGTTACAAATGTGCTGTGGTCTGCAGTCAGTAAGAAAAATACCACACCTGTGATCCCAACACTGGGTTTGCAAATTGTTTCCTTACGTTTACAAATATTTAATTAAGCATGTCTTTCACTTTCTGCTGATGTTTGTATTCTTAAGAAAGGTCTCAAAACATCAATGGCATGTATATGGCATTACAATTGTTCAGCTCGCTACAACCATGAATACAAGGAGGCTGGCTGTATAACTATGTAAATAATATTATATTCAACAATTGAGTAAATACCACAGAAAACGTGGTGTATAGATATAACCATTGAATTGTAAATGCCATGATGTCTTTGCGTTATAAATTCACACATTAACGGGTTTAACAGTGATCGTATTACGACCCAGCCACTACATCACGAAGGGACATTCATGACACAGTAAATCTCAACTCGACTCGACGTCTGACGTCAGTCTATCAGGTCAACCTAGTACATCGGTGCGGACGAAATACAATTGATACTTAAGGAATTGTTCTATTTCAATTATTATTGTAGGTGAATGGTTTTATAATATGCATTTTGGCTTCAGTCTAACGCATGGCCTATTGTTTTTGTGTTCACTTATTTGCTTCAATAGGCAAAGTGTTTGTATTTAATTGAAGCTGAAAAGCATGGCATCTTCCCAATATACGTTCTTGTTTTAGAACAGTGTTCGCGGGGGAGAGGGAGGCGGGAATAGTTAAAGTGAGCAACATGCCTCCGATCGGCAAAAGATCTTAAAGTAAAATATCACATTGCAATTTAAATGTTTTCAAACGATGGGTGATTTTGTATTTAATGCGTTTTTTGGCGGTTGTTTACCGCGCCCAAATTTCCGCTGAGCTAAAACAAAAGGGTTATGCTACACCAGACCTAAAATTATCCAGGCCAACAAGGTAAAAGTCAACATGGTTAATAACCTCCCATCAAGGTAATGTTCCTATATCTTACTTTTATTCAAATTAAACAATAAATGTTACATCCAAGAATAGTTGACGGCAGTGTACAGTGCTTATTAGGTCTTGACAATGACCTGAAGTTCAAATTCCCCAGTTCCTAAACGGATAAGAAATTAAAAAGCCTCAATGGCTATATTCCTTGACAAAGCAGTAAATAATTTCGCGGAAATGCAATGTTTGATGAAACAGCAATATAGTACATACAAGATTTGTTTTATTTATATTTAATAAAACTTTGTTAAAGCAAGAAGTAAAGGCATTCAGTTAAACGTATTTAAATGTTATGTTGTTTTGTTTATTGTAATTGTAGACACCTGTTTCCAAGATAGGTTCCACTCTGCTGGCTGCTTGTTGAGAAATCAAAAGAGAAGCAAAAACAGTTTTGCCACCCCTAAATGTAGGGTAAAGAGATCATTCACCAAGCTGATTAAACTCAGATCAAAATAGCTCTCCGACTTGGTTTGTCGATAATATAATGGTATGGGGCAAAGGCTCACCAAATGGTGTTCATCTACGTCAGGCTTGCTTGGGAGCGTGAAAGGTTGCCCGATGCCCAGTAAAACCCACGCTCGCATGAGTCTGTTTGTTGTATCGGCGTAACAGAATAGTCTGTAAGCTGCATAAAAAGCTATGTTTTAAGTAGTAAAAATAAGTTATCTGTAAACTCCATTTAATCGGCGTCATTTACAAACCAGGTCGGAGAAGCGGCTCTGTGATTGGACAATTTTGCAAACCAAATAACACAACGTAATGAACCTGAATGCCACTGACTAAAATAGTTCATGTCTATTTTCGGCTCTCATTAGTTCTAGATTCTGGGGTCTAGTGGGCCCGTGAACCCTCGCCTCTACAGCTAGGATGGATGATTCTTACTCCGCGTGTATGCCTACAGTCCTAAATTCTGGGGTCTAGTGGGCCCGTGAACCGTCGCCTCTACAGCTAGGATGGGTGATTCTCACTCCGCATGGATGCCTACTGTCTTAGATACTGCATACAGCTTAAATTAGAACATCAAGAATAAGTTAACACGAGGGGCAAATCCTGGCAGGCTTTCCATTACTGTCTAACAAATACTAACATATTCCATCGAGACAATTACCGGGTCTATGCTGGGTGTGTGTTTGTTCGGTAAATGAGGAGGTACTCAGATCTAAAGAGGGGGAAACTATCGCTATTATCGCCTTCTTGACGGGTAATCGTAGCCGATTATTCCAAGTAAACTATCCACGCTCTAAACACCACGGATTCCAGACATTAACGCGTCTTCAATGGAATGAAAAAGTACTTCCTTGATAGCTCAAGACAAACACGAGGTATATTTAACAGATGAGGCAATATGTGGAACAAACAGGGATCGCTGGGCAAAGACACACCGTGGCTATAGAACCGCCCGAGCCGAGTCTGTTCTTCGAGTAATTCTTAATCTGGTGAAAATGATCGGTTTTTCTTTTGATTAAATGGGAACACGGGAACCATGTTAACCACAGTAGGCTATTAGTGTAAGCATTTAATAAGTAATTTTTTTCATTCAACAGATCGGAGCATCGCTCGGCTCTTTTCGTGTATGGTGCACGTGCTTAAGAGCTAAATGGACTCATTAGTGTAAAACTTATATTAAACTAAGAACAGGACCACCAGCTAGCGTGCACTGAACCACTTTGTATATTCTAACAACATTACAAAAAAGAACAGCCCAACGTGGTTTGTATGTAAAATCACATTTCAATATAACGCTATTAATCTTGAGGGTTTTTTTATGTACTACTTAATATTAGCATTTACCTGTGGTCTGGGAGAATACTGTAATAGTAGAATGTTGATCCGATGATATTTTAGTTCACCGCAGTAATGAGCAAGGCTGTTCCGACAAGATACTCTCATGTGCTACTAACGATGAGATCTTTGTGCCTGTGGGTGTTACATTCCTCATAAAGCTATATAGCTAACTGGGTGCAGTTGCTCGAAATTGGATTAGTAACTAACACCAGATTTAGATTAAAGATAGACCTTCAACAGGGAGTGACGTCATCTAATAGCAGATTATATTGACTAGCGCTTCGAACAACTGGCCCCTGTGTCCGGTTGCTCGAAGCGCTATTAAATTTAATCCGCTATGAGCTGACGTCACACCATGTTGAAGGTCTATCTTTAATCCACTATAAGCGATTTAATCTGGTGTTAGCGGCTAATAGTCTTTCGAGCAACTGGCCGGTGGACGATGAAGGTAACTATTTTAATTCTAGAGCTTTCTATTTTCAAGAGAGCGCTAAAACGGTAGGTTATATCCACAAGAGACTATAGACATTTATTAACGTGGAAACAACCACTGAACGCTAAATGACACGAACAACCTTAGGTGTATATGTTAGAATAATTAACACGATTGTAGTGTGTCTTTAGAACTGTGTTAATTTTTAAAGGTGTCAAAAACAAGCTAAAAAAAATGTTGGAACCTGTCTGTCAATCCTGTTCACTATGTTTCACATACCATCAGTTCAATAGACATAACTTGAAGAAATCTCTGTACTGTCTTATTGTCATTTAACTGGAGAATTGTTGTTATTTAGTAAAGTCGTTGTTTTGTCTTAAATTACATATACAACACTGTACCCGCGACAATAACATCTGTTTATAATTTGTGTCATTCGCTGTCCAAGAAATATTTAATAACGATTTCAATAGGAAGAATTTATATGTTCATGAAAGTACGTATACTGACATTATGTTTTGTGGCATCCGGTTTCGATAAAGAAGGTTTAACTTTTATACGGAAATTAAGTTTTAGGCCATGGCTCTTTGTCGAAATAGACAGTATCGACATTTCTATTCTCCACGCATATAAATAGAATATTCCCTTCGAAGATACTAAAACATGTAAGACCATTCTACATAGCCAAAGTTATGTTTTAATTACTGGACTTCCCCTATTCATTATCATACGTATTCTAAACATTTGTACTTACATATAAATGAACATCGAATGCTGCAATACATGATAAAATTAACAGCAATCTAAGAACCGTTGGAATGTCACCAAATTCTTAATTTCTAATGGCAGTCCTTAATTTTAACGCGAGGACAGTTGACACTCATGTATACCAGGCGAGCATAAAGACGAGGAGATATCCAATAAACTTATGCAGTTGATGTAAATAAGGGCAAATTCGGTAATGGAATAACAAAGGGGCTTTGGTCTTTATAGCGTTCCGTATTATTTCCCTCTAAATTACTAGGATCAGACGTTGTAATTAGAAAATGCAACCAAATGCCTTGCCTGGTCGACATCACGCTAGCATATCAGTATAAAGCCTGGATTTGCATCGCTTGTCCTGCGCCTGATATCTTGATGGGACCTGATAGCTGGGCTAACCAGTCAATTTTGACTATAAATAGAACCTTTTGGTGCATGCTTAAATAGATTCGTGGAATCAAAGTGTCCATAAAAAGCAGTGTTCCCTCTAAAGTAATGCAGGTAGAATTATGTGCAATTATAAAGTAGAGTGGTCGCATTAAAAACAAATCAAATGATGATGCGAAATAATTAAGGGATATAATTTAATTTTACTAATTATAAACCCATCTCTCTTTATCTTATCTTAGACGAATCGTTTTGTTTCCGTCTAAACTAACTCTGTAATTTACCAAGCCCTTGATGCAACAGAACTCATACTACAGAGTAAAGTGCCTAAAATGTGCATCTGGTAAAACAGTAAAGGAGTCGTACGTTTGACAAATGTAAGGGCTATCAATTGAAATTACAAACAAAATGGACTAGGTTTAGATAAGTGTTAATGACATGGCGCCAAAAAAGCTTCCGCTGAGTCGGCCAATCGTCAGCTGTGCATGTCAGGATAAATATAGGCTTACACAAATCTATTTTAAGAACAACCATACCATATAATAGAGATTTTTTAACATGGAAAGAGCTGCTTGCTTAACCAGATAATCATTGGAAGCATTTGTCGAATATGCATGCTTCTCCATCGACGACGAAGTGTTTATAGTAATACACAACATGAAAGACACACGCGTTGTTAACCCCACCAGTGTCTTTAAAGTAGTCCAATCAACTAGCTTTGACGACTTACTGGTTAATTCTCACAATACGGACTAAACTGTGACTAAAACAAAGATATAACCAGGGGAAGGCTATCATTTATGATTTTTCTCAACAAAATCAACTTATCTCGTGAAGTGGTTACTCGTCTTGTGTAGATAGTATGTTCCATTAAATTCCACTGAGTTTTATATAAATTTCCATAATGCAGGAAGTATTGAATATTTCACGCTGGTAACCTTATCCAATTGAACCCATATGGGCATTTAAATAGAAATCTTCGAATTCAAAACATAACCAAAATTTTTTTTACATAAAATTGGGACTATAAATTCTATGTTTGGGTCATAAACCAATGAGTCATGCTGCCACTTGTGACAATTTAATCATACTCAAAGCTTGTTATTACTGATTGAGACGAGAGTACACAATAAACATAATTGTAACCAATTAGTGAGTCAAACGCAAGACATTTACGACTTGAATGACAGCGCCCAATTATTTTGCCTCTACTTACTAAAATCATAGAATATTCACAACTCTGTAGAATAATACATATTTCGATTTTAATAACCATTTTTAAGAATGAAAGTGCAGTCAACATGAGAGCAAACAAAGGAAAGCATTAGCGCATGTTGGTGTACGTGGCAGTCGATCAAAACAATTACAAATGAAAGCAAGGTATTCAACATGGAGTAAAGCATATATTGGAAAAAATCAATGTTAGATCTTTACTTGTTTAAAAGCTGACTTTCTTTTTCTATTGGCTATAGTTTACCTTTAGCCAAATTGCCTTATTTGTTTGTTTGTTTGTTTGGGATTGAACGCCGCCCTTAATGTTATGTCACTTAAAAGACATCATAAACGGATCGGCTTCATGTTGTCCTGTAGATCTAAGAGCACCAGGGCAACAGGAAGCTCCATCCCAACACTCCACCAAATTACTTTAGGTTTTACATATAACAATTAATTTAACAATTAAACAGAATGGAAATTTCAAGACAAAGTATTATCAATACAGATGATGTCCGAATAAATTAGAATCATGATTGTTTTTGCCATTAAAACAGAATGTCTAATTTTCTAGATCATCTCAGTGCGTGGTACTATTAATCGCTAATGTTGGGAAAGATTCGCCAGATTGGTGTAATAATAACTGAATTTAAAGCTTCGTAACACCATGCCTCGTGTATAATAATATCTCCGGGATTGGGTCTCGGAAGATTTGTCTAATTTATACATTAGTCATTCTTGACATAAATAAATTGTTCGATTTAATTCGTACTAGTCACCCGTTTTGGCCTGCAAAATTCGATGTATTACAAAAATACCTTCATTTTGTACCTGGACTAAAATACAACAGTTAACTTACCAGATAGGCTTATCTGTGAGTTTATAGATGCTGACGACCAGGTAGTCAAATAGAGCAGGTAACAGAATTTTTATCAATAATACCAATTATCCCATACATTTGGTATAGTCATTTTTCATGGATTGTTCATATAGAAGGCTTCACGCTACAAGCTGTAACTGCTCTACAGAAATACCTATGATTGAGTGCAGACTGCGATCACAATTCCCTAGTCCTGGCAGGTCGAGTGTTCAAAAAATATATCAGTTTCTGTGTGGAGATCTTTCAAGCAACCAAAACCTTCAAGACTTGCCCTTGTGTAACATCTGATACCCTTGACATTAACCAGATCCTTAAGCTGTGATTTAACGACTAGTATAAAAATACATCCCGCGTTCATAGTAAGAGCTCAAGACGTGTTCACTTACTCCTCCAGCACGCGATAGATTTATAGTGCGAATCTGTCAGCGAAAACCATGCTTCGGTACAGACTTCAGAGATCGCGAATCCGCGAACCCGTGATGTGATTCAGCTCATCTGTTGTTATCCTTGCAAGGGGTCAACGCGGTTAAGAAGGGGCACCATTGCCTATTAATATATATAGATTAATATTTCCCCCAAAAAGACGTAAACGAGAATTCACACCAGGCATCACATTAATAAATAACGAAAACAAATCTTGTTTCACAAGAACAAAGGTAAGATCCCCAAACGTGGGTGGATACCTGTTCATATCCATTATATTATATGCTTTATTAAAACCTATATCTATAACCTACCTACAGGTAAGGAGATCGAGTAGCGCTGTATGGGTTTACAGATTTGAGGAAATCTCTGATAAATTGATTGATTGATTGATTTATTCGTTGATTGACTGACTGACTGACTCGATCGATCGATCGATCGATCAACTGATTAATTGATTGATCGATTGATTGATTGGTCGATTGATTGATTGGTTGATCGATTCATCGAGCTTTTAGCAAATTCCACCCAATACACATGTGTAACCTCGCCTCACGTTCTTTGTTCATCATGTCAAAAATCATGTTCCAAAAAATTTCAGCGACAGTGACAACTTTACATTGGAGCCTTTTACATTAATATTTTCTATAAGCTAATTAGATTGTTATTTCTAGGATCCAAGTAATTTTGTCACATTGTTCTTGAAAATGGAGGGAATTCCAGGCAGTCCATCTAAAAGAGCTTTTGCTGAATGACACTTGATTTTATTGTCCACTTACGCTCAGTGTTATGCACAGGACAAATAGTGTAACTGACACAATAACACATTTCAAAGCATCGTTCATTTTTAAAACAAAAACAGTACCAATGCACTAAATAAAGACCAAAAGGTATTAATAGCTCTAGCCTGGAGAACCTTAACTGTTGAAGTCATATGCATGTTAAATGTGATTTCAATAGGACAGACCTTTAACACTTCATACCACCCTGCCATTTACGACAGAGGCTGGTTGTTACAGCCTGAAGCCAAGCCTTATGTGGAAAACTCTCTTTCTGAACTATGATCCAAACCCTTAACCGATGCACTCAATCAATCATCGATGCATGCATATGTGGAAAACTCTGTTTCTGAACCCAAACCTTAAAAACCGATGGACTCTGTGAAAAACTGTGATTCTGAACGTTAACATAAACCCTAATCCGATTAACTAAATTTATAATCCATGTATCCATATGTGGAAAACTCTGTTTCTAAACTCTAACCCAAACCCTAAATCGTTGGATTCCTCAATAATCCACTCATCCATATGTGGAAAACTCCGTTTCTAAACTCTTACCCAAACCCTAAATCGTTGGGTTCCTCAATAATCCACACATCCATATGTGGATATTCTGAACTTTAACCCCAAACCTTTACCGATGGACTCAATCAATAATCTACGCATCCATATGGAGAAAGCTCTGTTTCTGAACTTTAACCCTAAACCGATGGAATAAATCAATAATCCATGCATTCATATGTGGAAAATTCTGTTTCTGAAATTTAATCCGAACCCTAAACCGATGGACTCAATCAATAATCCATGTATCCATATGTGGAAAACTCTGTTTCTGAACTTTAACCCTAACCCTAAACCGATGAACTCATCAATAATCTATGTATCCATATGTGGAAAATTCTGTTCCTGGAATTTAACCCAAACCTTAAAAACCGATGGACTCAATCAATAATTCATGTATCCTTAAGTGGAAAACTCTGTTTCTGAACTTTAAGCCGAACCCTAAACCTATGGACTCAATCAATAATCCATGAATCCCAATGTGGAAAACTCTGTTTCTTAACTTTAAGCCGAACCCTAAACCGATGGACTCAATCAATAATCCATGTATCCTTATGTGGAAAACTCTGTTTCTGAATTTTAACCCTAACCCTAAACCGATGAACTCATCAATAATCTATGTATCCATATGTCGGAAACTCTGTTTCTGAACTTAAACCTAAAACCCTAAACCGATGGACTCAGTCATTAATCCATTCATCCATATGTGGAAAAGCTCTGTTTCTGAACTTTAACCCTAAACCGATGGACTCAATCTATACTCCATGCATCCATATGTGGAAAACTCTGTTTCTGAACTTTAACCCGAACCCTAAAACCGATGGACTCAATCAATAATCCATGCATCCATATGTGGAAAACTCTTTTTCGGAATTTTAACCCAAACCCTAAAACCGATTGTCTCAATCAGTAATCCACGCATCCATATGTGGAAAATTCTATTTCGGAACTTTAACCCAAACCGTAAAAAAATACTCCATGCATCCATATGTGGAAAACTCTGTTTCTGAACATTAATCCAAAACCATTACCGATGGACTCAATCAATAATCTACGCATCCATATGGGAAAAGCTCTGTTTCTGAACTTTAACCCTAAACCAATGGACTTAATCTATACTCCATGCATCGATATGTGGAAAACTCTGTTTCTGAACTTTAACCCGAACCCTAAACCGATGGTCTCAATCAGAGATCCACGCATCCATATGTGGAAAATTCTATTTCGGAACTTTAACCCAAACCGTACAAAAATACTCCATGCATCCATATGTGGAAAACTCTGTTTCGGAACTTTAACCCAAACCCTAAAACCAATGGTCTCAATCAATAATCGTTTTGCGAACGTTATTGTGATTGGTCATAGTGAATAAATCAATGGACGCTCCGACAAATCTACACTTGCGCCGCCACAAAAACGGGTGGCTATTTAGATCTGCTCTGATTAATAATTTACAGCTCTCCACAACTTAACGTCCAGTTGAACTGGCGTTGCTTTTGCTTTAGTAAGCAGCCGCACTGTAAGTGGTCTTGTTTAATGCATGAGAAAGCAAACTTGTTCAACTCCACCCAACTATAATGTTGAATGAAACTGCAGAGGGAGCTGGGGCAAAACTTTAAACGGAAGCTATTTCGTTAAACGACGTGTGCGGTCAAATTAACAGCAGACGAAGTGATTTTAAACTAATAGGGAAACTCCTAATTACTCTCAGGATGTGCGTCTTCCTGAGATAATTGACCATTATTCAAGACAGTACGGTTAAGTGTATGGTTTTAATGCTGTGACACGTTACGGCTTTCCATTAAAGCAAGGGTTTCTGTACATTTGTATGTAGAATAATTGTTTTAGTACATGTGCGATAAATCTCACAGGCACATCTGTGTAATTTAAACCCGTTAGCTGAATCCTCAGCCAATGGTTAAACAATACGTACATAAAACAGTAAACAAGCATGAATCCATATATCAGATGTGTCTGAAAAATAATCAGATATTGAGCTCCTGCATTTCAAATAACGTCAACGAGATAAATACTATATGTATAGGTTAAAAATTTTATCTTGGCCGTCATATTGACCACACCAATGTGTACCTTTTGTTTAAAAGCGATAGGCAGCTAAAGATTAAACTGTTAACAAATGAAAATAGTATATGTATTTACGCTTTCGTTGGAACGAACCAAAATAAGTATTATATGCATTGAAAAGTTGAATTGAAAGCACAGCCATTCATCAAGTATTTATATAATGAAAACGATTAGTGTAGTACTGCAGTCGCAACGCTTAGTGTAATTATATTATATATTTTTTTTCATATCTTCGCACTTTCGCTTCATTCATAGCATGTTACCACACCTTCGCATCAAGGATAGCCTACTGCCGGGTCTGATCCAGATAACAGCAACGACTGCAACGCTTAGTGTAATAAGTTTAATATTTTCGCTGTTTAGTTAATAGTTCTACAGTCTAAGCCTTACACCTCTGAGAATAAATCTCTGGAAGCCCTGAGAAGGAGGAAGCCACTAGAGGCCATTTTAGTCAATATTGCCAATGGAATTCGATCGATCATTTTGAGTTATAGATTGAGATTGATTTTAATTTATGCAGTTTGAAAAGAAGGCTAAATGAGGACAAGAGGCACAAGACTCACACAAATATTTTGCAGTCTAAAAATCTTCGTGTCACATGTCACTGATATGGCAACGTTGTACAGGAATTCGACATTACTAGCGTTGTTCTCACATTGATTTGAGCAATTTCAACCAAAGATTTCGAATGTTTCATCTATTGAGTTTTTCGTAGATATTGTTGGTATGACTATACACAGAACAGTATAACGGTGTTAAAGATAGCATTGCTACCGAACCATAGACAACAGAATACAGTACTCAAGTATACTTTGGACAAAACTATTATTAAAATGATTTTGCTACATGTTAACCCGACTATGTCTCAAAACTGGAATGTTTTTTGTTGTGTCAGCCATTTGAATTTTAAAAAATCGAACTTTAACATAATGGCGACGTTCCAGTGGCTGCTAAGGCCTCAGGAGCTCTGAGGTTGAGGAACACCAGAGCGGCAATCGAAGCTCATTTTGGAAATATTTTTAAATTTTACATATTTTGTAACCATTTTGTCCCAATTTTTTTAGAATTGAGAAATACTCAATAGCAGCATACGACTCCGTACCGGAAGGTTTAGTATATGTATTTACAAAAGACACTTCGCAAGTAGTCAATACCTCATAAATGATTTATTATTGAAACTTGATACATAATATTAAAATTTGATCAAAAGTAATAACAACAATGATATGTAAATCCATTTTATTGTTAAGTCCGAAAAGCAGGCAATTGTTCCCACTATAAGTGCTCTAACGCTAATTGCTCTGACGACTATAGTTCTGGTGAAGATGGCTTAGTCGACAAAGCTTGCTGAGTGTCTCATCTTCGTCCGAGCCCTTGGAGCGGCACCATTGTCCTCGGACATTTGTTCTCCGATCAATCGTCGCTGAAACTGTGGCCACCGGAGCTACACTCAACGGAGCATTGTTGTTTGAACAGTTTTCATGGATTCCAAAATACAGCCTTACTGTAATGTTTTACTTCCGTTTTTACAGCTTCAAATTAATCATATATATAGCCTATATTGGTATCTATACAAGTAATAGCTTTAGTCTGTGCAGTTCAAAAAACTTTTCTGATATTTGATCACTAAATATGTCGAATTTTCCCTAAAATTTGTTATATTAATACACTCTATGTGAACTTAATATGGGTTTATCAGATTTCCCTGGGAATAAACAAGCCAAGTTGTCTGAATGACACGGTTGCCAAGGGACTCATGTTTATAAATTATTGTACCACCAGGTATTAAAATAAAATACGGACTCAATTTTGGTCCCGGAATGTTACTGAACGAGGAATAGTGGTACTTATTAAAAACTAAGGCCCAGTCACTTTTAATCGGATTCATATGTAAATGAGTACTATCGTTCCTCGGACTGCATATTGTAGGTCTTTTTGTAACGACGTCCTAGGTGTGTTTAGTTCACAATCAGTATTCCTGTGTACAGTCGCTCTTTCCCCCGTGTATTGTTGGTATTGCAACAATCAAAAAATTTGCAAATTTCCTTAATGGACAATAATATTTAAATAATCCGAATATTAAATAACTATGTACCTTTTGGAATTTTTACATATATATGTAGTTGTCTTATTTGGTTTAACTCTTCCGTACAAATAATTCTATTAAGCTTATCTTCTAATGATAGATTTTCGTTGGACATTTTGCGTCTTTCCTTATATGGTGTTATCATCGTCCATACCGGTATAGGCAGGGTTGGCATAAAAGCCAGTTTCCTGAAATTGAAAAATGATATATTATTACATATAATATTTATATTGTTGCAAACTCCTTAAATTCGTTAGTCCTGTTAGAATATAATAATTCTAGCATCGGAAAATGCATTCCATTTGTTTACATATTTTTTACAACGGCTAACATTTTCCATTCATCAGTCCTGTCAATATATAATATTTCTTATAAACGCAAACACTATCCATTCATTAGTCCTGTTAATATATAATACGTCTTATAATGGCAAACACTTTGCACTCATCAGTCCTGTCAATATATAATATGTCGCATAATGGCAAACACTATCCATTCAATAGTCATGTCAATATATAATATATCTTATAAAGGCAAAAACTGTCCATTCCTTAGTTCCATCAAAATATAATATTGCTTATATTGACAAACACTTTCCATTCATTAGTCCTGTCAATATATAATATATATTGTTATGGCAAACACTTTCCATTCCTTAGTCGTGTCAATATATAAAGTATCTTATAATGGCAAATACTGCTAATAAACACTTTTCACTCAGAGAACATTTCTCTATATTAAGTATTTCTAATGGCATTATTCCAATATAAATTCGATATCGTTCATTTTCAAACCGTAAGTGAGGTTTTATTGTCATGTATTTGGCACTTATGATTTTAATAGTTTCATCAGGAAAAATACATCTCCTTCCATTATTGTTCTATAAAGGGGAATATATTGCCGCTTTTGCAGAAATATAAAAAAAAACGTAAAGCTGTGAGTTGTATCAGTACTGATCCGAATCTGAAGCCAATCAGTACTGTGCAAGACCACCCAAGTATTGTGCATGTAAACACGCTGTTATGCCCAACCCATATAAGCTGGTCTTTATAAATATAAAGATAAAGACATAATTCCACAGGTACCCACCTGTCCATATAAGGGGTTGTCGATACCCTGGTCCGTGGATGGTTGATGGAAAAGTTCCTCCCTCTTTGACGTTTTCATCGTAGGCATCTCAACAACAGGCTCCTATAATAATTTGATTGATTGATTGACCGACTTATTGACTGGCTGACTGGCTGACTGACTGACTGTTTGATTGATTATTGGTTGGGTATTGAATGATTTATTGATTGATTGCTTGGGTTAGGTTGGGTTGGGTGGCTGGTTGGCTGGGTGGTTTGTTGGTTGGGTTGGGTTGGGTTGGGTTGGGTTGGGTTGGGTTGGGTTGGTTGTTTGTTTGGTTGGTTTGGTTAGTTGGTTGGGTTGGTCGGTTGGCTGTTTGGTTGGTTAGGTTGGGTTGGGTGGTTGGGTGGTTAGTTGGTTAGTTGGTTGGGTTGGGTTGGGTGGTTGGTTGGTTGGTGAATTGGACTTGTATGTTGGCAATATACACAAACCGCAGATTGCCAAACTAGCACGTTCGGTATAGGCCTATGATAAATTAAGGTTCGCATATCAAATGGTATACCCTTCTGGTGGAATTTCCATATGCCAGGTCTCTATATATGTCAGTTCTCCTAACCAGTTGGTTATTGATTTACACAGAGCAATCCCTCATTAAAAAGGTCGCCATTTTTACCCAATCAAAACCATTCCCCATTGTTTCTGTGGGTGTGATGTCACGGACAACATTTTGAAACAAGACAAAAAGCTTTGTAATCTATATACCGGTCTCATAAATAAAATTTCCTTCAGTAAAACGCTGCGAAACAAGAACCATTTTCTTCGAACCTTCTTATACAAAGCTCTTCAGAGATTATTAGCGATATTTCATGGCGCGTCTTTGGAAAGGGACCCTAAAGACTTACCTGATGCCCTGTCGTCCCATACATTGGGTTGTCGATGCCTTGAAGTGTGGCATTAATGTTGGTGGGGTCGGTGAAACTGATAGAGGCTGCAAATGGAGTTCCTGATCGATCATGCCGTCTTAATTTCTGTCGTATGCTAGAGACACCCCTAGCTGGCAACGATTTCCAATCAACAACTGACGAGCTGTAACGACAAGAGGAGAATATTATTATACAGATAACATTCTCTTATAATTGATAAATGGATCGATATGTGAGTGCCAATGTTTATCGTATAACATTTTGTTCGCTTGGATCATTTACATTTTCAGGTTAAACCTATTATTTGCATTATGATAGATGTTTTCCTTAGTTTGCATACAGTTACGTCACTTACTTGCCTGCGCTTACTGTTTTCACGTTATAATGTATCATATCATGCAATAGCAATTTCTCGAGATTTTATAAGAAGAATTTTTACGTGTACGATGTCTGCGTAGATAAACCCCTATTAAAGTGAATTATTTAACTGTTATATGTGCTTACATACATCACAGTTGATTTATTTATAAAAGGAATTACCCAGTTCTGCGTTGATATACATAGTATGTGCCAACTAAGACGAGCACCGCTATAACTATTAGACCGATGACGATTCCTGCTATTTGGCCTCCAGCAAGATTTTTACCTCCTAAACAAAAGACAACAACAATAGGTATTTAGATTTTACGAGTCTACCATGTATGAGTTTTAACCTTAAATTTGAAATGGATTAAATAACACATAATTAAATGTAAGACAGTTAAAGCATGTATTTAAAAGTTATAAATCTACCATGTTTAAGTATTCACATATACCTTGAAATTGAAAGGGATTCAATACATATCAAACTAAATAACAACAAAAATATATATTTAAAATTTAGAAGACTATCATGTGTGAGTATTTACCTACCTCGAAATTGATATGGATTAAATATAAATGAGATAAACTACACTTTGATACATCCAATGTGATCTAAAATTTGACAACTTAATCCTGATTAAACGATTTTGTTACTTAATTGGACTGAATTCTGATAAATTTTTAAAGCTTAATTCGGATCAAATCTTTATTCTTATAAAATTCAACACAAATCAAGTTTATATTCAGATGCTGGTTAAGGCAGAAGGAACCTTCTGCCGACTCAAGACGATAGGCAATATTTAATTACATCTAAAACACAAATCGTAATTATGTCCTGTGTATTCAACCGTCAGCCATTCCCTCTTCCACGTCACAGGCAAGTCAGCCGACCTTCACCTTCTCATTGGCTAAAGTTCTGAAGGGACTTACATCATGGAACTTTTCACGAACATGCTACACAACATGTATGTATTCTTTACTACCACAATTTAAAAGGTTAAAACAGTCGTATTGTAAAGAGAAAGCTCTAGTTTTTTCGATTGTGCTCGTCCATTACTAGAACTGGCTAATGCTTAAAAATGTGTTATAAAATTAACATACCAGTGTGAGGCTGGGGTGGCTGGAACGCTCCTTCTGATATTTGGAGATCTACAGCTGTTATACCATACTTTGTTCCTCCAGTTGAAATGTCTGTAAACGATATGATATAGTAAGGGGATAATTTTATTGTAAATAAAGTCGTAACAACATCAGCCCGTGTTTATTTGTTTAGCTCCTCTCACCATCATTTAATTCACATAACGGCGTGCCAGTGATGAGGGAAGGAGACCACTCGAGACTGGCAACGAAACAATACACAGACAGCAAGGACATGACAGTTTCTATAACAAATTGTTTTTGCGGGGTCTCGAAACTTTAGGTTGATTGAGTGATTGGTGTTTTACGCAATGTTTAAGTGTGTTTCAATTATATAATAGCTGTGTATTCCAACAATAATTAACAAGCACAACCATGCAAGATAAAGTGTATTAATAATGTTTGAAAGTAAATCTTCCTCCAGTGCTAAGTAAAGACAGCATTGCTACTCTAAAACTTTCTAAGTTCGACCAAATACTCTTTTGGAAAAGTTTACGAGCTAAGACCAGTCCTGGAAATGTGTCTTTCACCGACCTTTCTGCAGAGCAGATTGAATAGCCTTGGCGACTGGTATACTATCGTTCCCAGCTGAATCTGTTAAGACAATCTGTATCTTCTTATCGCTCGTCTTAGATACTATGTATTTGATACTTCCATTGTTAGTCTGCAACGAGTCAACGTCAATGGCTTTGTTAAATATTTAATAATAAACATTAGATAAACACATTGTAAACACGCTTAATGTCAGTCGTCTCATGCAACATTTAAACAAACAGACAGGGTTATATTTTGTATGCATTAACAACACGAAAGGCTGATATATAGCCAGCACTCTTTAAACACGTCTACCAGAGATAACTTACAATGTACAGAAGCACGATCAGTACGTAAATATCATTATTGTGGGTTGTAAGAGTAACGCCGAGTGCTTTAACATGTTCGTCAACCTGAGCCAAGGAGATCTCGTGAAAGATCTTAAATCCAATTTAGCATCAATATTTAAACTTTACTGAACATTCAGTGGTGAATTCAATATTGAAGTCACAAGAATGATCCGAGTTGAAATAAAAAATGTAATGTTTAGGCAAAAAAAGGTATGGATTTAAATTCCCGCTACTTTTTAAATTACTTTACAACATTGCCCCAGCCTCAACGAATGCCTAAACTTTATGCAAAAAAATCAAGAAGACGTTACCTTTCCTGTTATAAAGTCAGATTGTATTGAGTCACGCAGAAAGTTAAAGCGAAATCCATTCCCGTACGTTATCGTCAATATAGCACCTGGAAAATAAAAGTACGAATGCTTTATAAAAATAATGTATTAAATTAAGGAAGTTGTAAGTTTTCAAATAGCCCAAGTGTGAACATGTCATCTTTGTCCAGTTGTGAACCAAGGTAAAGCTCATATTCAATTTGTGACATGTCTGACAAAGATATAGACCATCTAATACGCGCAACGCCATTCCTTAACGGATATGATTTTTTTATATACATTTGCAGTTCAAACAACTTTTGGAAAATCATATAATAGCCTAGAACCAGCTGGATTTAAAGAAATAATTTGCAATAGGCTAAAGAGCATTGAGCGAGATGCTCGACATCTTGGCTATAGAGCAAAACGTTACATATATATTACTGATTTGGATGTTATCTTTCTGCATAAAGAGCCCACCTTGGCTCGAATTCCACGTGCTGACTAATGATCCCACTTTCAAGTACCTTTCACTGGTTCTTGCCTCGCTTTAACTTCAGGTATATGAGGGAGACGAGGTGATTCCAGCATTTGAGCAGTGTGCCTTTACGGTGTTTCTTGTTTGTTTTCCTCCGTAGTTAAATTTAGGTAGAATAAGGAATTGACAATATGTCGGTATTTAAGTGAAATACCCTGAAGTAAGAAGTTAAGACCATCAACTAAACAGATAAATAACCTTACCGCATAAATCACAACAGGATCCAGTGGGCTTGAGAGGTTTATGGCAATAAGGCGAATCACACTTAGGGCCACGGAACAGACAGATTTTCTCCATTATCTATACCCATGAAAAATATCGGATGTAATCACATGAACGAAACTTATAATCAAGTAATTAAATTGGAGACCTAATTACTCAAAGGATAATTGGTCACAGCTACATTAAATCAGAGCATGATGACTACAAAGGAATTCTCCAGGATAAGATTCATTATTGTGTCTGAATAAGAAGATGGTTTGCGCCATCTTTGTTCATTTTTTTTTTCGAAGCATTTTTGCTCTATACCGACAAATATTTATTTGAATGCTCTGAAGATCTTTCAGCCAAAGTGACATAGCATTACCAATTGAGTATAAGATGTTTCAAGCTGGGACATTTAATGTATTAGTTAGCGCTATTACGTTTGGTCCATTTAACAGTGTTAATTGGTTGTTTCCATAGACAATACTCATTTCAGATTAGCCTACCTTCTTGTCGTCATTCCCGCACGCGCAGCCTGTGGCGTCATTACATTTGCCATGCCCTAACACTTTCAGTGTAGACTGTGGGTTGGCTGCTGGTGGCGGGAAAGTTCGTCTGCCAACATCGCTGCTAAGAAACGTCTGGAAAGATGACGTACTGTAGCTCTGTTGGATATAGAAAATGTATGTTAAGGAGGAGAAAATAACAGTATCAGAAAACCAAAAATAACGCCTTTTGATATCATTCAAAATCCACATTTGAATTAATGTTCATTTTCAGGAAAACTGGACAGGAATCAAGGAACAGGACAGATTTATCCTACTGACGCATGAATTGTGACATTAAAATATATCAAAATGTTTCAGAATCCATGTGAACAAACAAACTTGTGGTATAAAATGTGTCAGCATTACTGACCAATAAAATCAGAGCTATATAAGTAAAATTGATCAAGATTATTAAGCAAAACACTGGATTGGTTGGGTGAAACCGTATGGCATTTTGTGATTTAGTAAACACGGCTAAACTCTATAGGCCTACTCATTTCCGAATGACTGTGATGGGAAGATACATCACACATGTCAGTTTAACGGGCTATCGTGTGTTCTTTTTTCAAGTTATTTTAATCATGATATAATTCGACGGATCGACAGATCCATCGATTGGTCAATTAATTGGTTGTATATGATTGTATCTAGATTATCGGAAAATCCATACAAACTGTTCTAAGTAAGTACCTGTCCAGACATCTGTAAAGATCCAATATTGATTTCAAATCCGCTATCCAAATTAACGTAATAGGAGCTGGTCAGAGGAAATATGACGTCATCAGAAGAGCATGGCACCATTTCAGTATCCAGCAAAGCGATATCCGTACATTTCCCGCCACCAGAAGGTACAGGACACCAATTAGCAGGGTTAAACCAGGCTTTCGGGGAAGTGGCTATGAATTTCGCATCTATAAGTCAATAAGAAAAGTCCAAAATAAGTTACTATGCACGACCTATATTAAGGGCCTACTTTGTACGCTGTCATTCCAGGTTGTCATAGAGTAACTGATGATAACACAGAATTAACAAAGTAGTGTTGTGCTTTGTGAAGAATATTCTGTCGGCAATTTGGCGTCTGACTGAGCCCCGCTCTTTATAGACGAAAAGACGAACTTTTGAACTATAGAACAAGGGCGGCAAAAGTAAATCCAAAGCGGTAGGTTAATTTCGTATTAAGCCCCAAAAAATGCCTGCACTGCTCAAAAGTCGAGGGGCTCAGCCAACACCCCATAAAAAGTGAGGCGGCCCAAGTTATGCCCCAATTCCATATGCTTGCTTTCGATTTGGCCAAACACCCGCCAATTCCCAAATCTCCCCCCTCCCCTCCTATGGTTAAATCCATCGGCAACTGATGACCTCCATGTTTTGAACGGGTGTGATTCTTAAGAGGCTTTATCATGGCGTAATCCTCTCCATATAAACTTTGGATAAATTTTAAGAACTTTTACGAAATAGTCCTCCACGAAAATAGTCAGAAAAGATTGTATTTGAATGAAAGAATAATCTTTTCTTGACGGATATCTGCTATTTCTAACGTTATATGTTAAGTGTGTAAGCCAAACATTTTTGTAGTAGTCGCGGAAGAGATGTAGTATTTGTAGTAGTCGCGGAAGAGATGTAGTATAGTAGTCGCGGAAGTGGTCGCGGAAGAGATGTAGTATTTGTACTAGTCGCGGAAGAGATGTGGTATTTGTAGTAGTCGCGGAAGAGATGTATAGTATTTGTAGTAGTCGCGGAAGAGATGTAGTATTTGTAGTAGTCGCGGAAGAGATGTATAGTATTTGTAGTAGTCGCGGGAGAGATGTAGTATTTGTAGTAGTCGCGGAAGAGATATATAGTATTTGTAGTAGTCGCGGAAGAGATGTATAGTATTTGTAGTAGTCGCGGAAGAGATATATAGTATTTGTAGTAGTCGCGGGAGAGATGTAGTATTTGTAGTAGTCGCGGAAGAGATGTAGTATTTGTCAAACTATATAAAGTGTAATCCCCCAAAAAAGAAAATACCTGTGTTTTAAGCTTAATGACAAGCTCGCAAAAAAAAATTCTGCACACCACAATCTTTAATACTAACTGCCTGTCAGTTTAATGGGAAAAACAGATATCGCCGAATATTTAATAATACGTTAACTTTCTGTATACCTTGTAAATAAACAATTTAATTTTCTTTTGTATTCATTATAATACATTTTGAAAATTTCTGGGATAAACCAAGCCGAGTTTTATTTCCACTGACTTACATTTATTTAAAAACGTGTTCATGTATTTTATTTTAAATGTAATCTCTACGTCAAGAATAATTAACATTGCTTATCTTCTGAACAGTTTACACATTATACCTACAGGGTGTACAACACTATCCATTTAGACATATGTTGTTGACTAGTCTCATGTATACGATTACCAAAAGGGGCGTGTCACATTCTATATAACGAAACATGCATGTGTATACAGAGCTATGTATTTAAAGATTTAAGCTATGAAATAAACTGAAGTGCCAGATGATCATAAAAGTACCCGCTGATGTGTATTTTAGGGCATGTTTACATTGAAACTTATGTTTAATATATAACAATAAAACCTAAAACACACAAATACGCCCCTTAGCTTCGACTGTTTATATGTGATGTCAACTCGGTGAGAAACATAACTCTTAGGTATTTTTTTTTTTTTAATTTAGGAAACATTCAAAAGAAAGATAATTAAGACTAGCCCTATTTATAACAATTACCTGCGACAAAACCAACTTGAGGAAAAGTTTTGCATTGATCATTTGTTCAGATTGATATTTATAAACATAAATGTATGAATTTTTAAAAATAAATTTATAATAAAACAGAAAAGTCTATACCTCCCGTGCTTGGATTTTGACAGTTGGACGGCTTTGGATCATCGCTAAAAACAAGATTCAATCCATCCCCTAAAATGAGTTCCACGCTGTTTGGTAGGATCTGAAATGATGAACAGAAGAACAGCAATGTGTTTGTGTATTTGCTTGTTTGATTGGGGTTTATCGCCGTACTTAAGGTTATTTCACTCATATGACGGCTTGCCAACCCAATCTGTTGAAGGAAACCACATTTGACACCACTGGCAACAAACAAAGGCAAGGCAGGCCAAAGACAGGACGTAATCCAATGACATCATAAGCTGATCGGCTTCATGTTGCCCCTTAGCTTTGAGAGAAACAGGGCAACAGGAAGCTCCCTCCCAACCCTCCTCTAACAGCAATGTGTATTGTTACACTAATCAATTAATTCTTTATTACATGTTATTCAGATAGCTTAAATCACTAGTTCTTATCACGCATTCACATAATGAGCGTTGAGTTTTTATACGGCTATTTACACGAACATATACTGTATACCTCACATTGTCATGGTGGCACATAATGAAAATGTAATTGAACACCCATTTTTGTATTGCTTGTTAAGCAACTTATTGATTTATCGCACAATTAATGAAAAAATCCAGGTGTTTCCAAAAGCAGTCCTTCCTTCCTTCCTTCCTTCGTTCCTTCCTTCCTTCCTTCCTTCCTTCCTTCCTTCCTTCCTTCATTCCTTCCTTCCTTCCTT
>JAQQZZ010023721.1:0-11030 GCA_030265115.1 Mopalia vespertina | reverse complement strand
ATTATCACTGGAGACATATTATTTTACAAATCTGACACACGACTTCACATTTAATGGTTGTGGTAGTGCTACAATGTACTAATGTAGCAAATACCCGTTTTATAAGAAAAGCACAAATAAGTTTACAAAGCATTGATTATTATTTGTATCGCCGTCCTATGAATAAATAATATAAAAATTGCAAATATTCAATTACGAGTTATTAATTTGGATTTTATTTTCGTGGTGGATTTACACCAGCTAGATAAATCAACCAAGGAGTCAATCCACCAATCTGAAGTGAAGCGTAACACCCCAAGCTCTTCAAATATTATAGTTTGTTACCAATTACGCTTCAATTCTTGGTTAGCAGGGTTTGTCTTACCGTACAGATATGAAACGACGATGCACTCTAATAAAGCAATTAGCATAATTCCGAAGAACGTCAAATACCAGTCACACAGTTGAAACAAATACACCCCACCCTGAAAAAATTTTGATACAAAATATAAGTAAATTCATTGTTTAAAATGTTCAGGCTTAAACAAGGTAAAGTTAAATGAAAGTGGCAAATACTTATTAATCTTGAGAGTGCGTGTAAGTAAGAGGAACACTCGGAAGAAAGAAAGATGCGATTTGATCGTATATTTGGGCTACATTATGCCATCTCAAACCACTACATAATTAAGCCGAAATTTTCCTCCAACGTGAATCTATCGTACTTCCGAGTTGCACTACGTATGTGGTGTGTAACGATTGTCAGTGGAACTAATAAACATAAGCAACATTTTGTTTTTTAATAGATTCGTATAAGGCCGCCATTCCATCTTGTGTTATGTTTTACGGTTTTAAAGGATATATGGCAGATATTGTTTTCAATTCATTCACGGTGCTCAACCAAAGATCGGCAATTAAACGTCGACATGGAAAGGAAATACAAAAGAGTAAGGCATTGTTCATGCGCAGCAGTACAGTATTCCGGCAATTTCCTGTGCAGGGGGTATATTTTATTTCGTTTCCGTACTCTCACATATCCCTGTGTGATGGACACACCGTCAGTAAGGGCTGACGAAACGAAAGCTAACGGGTTTAAACTAATTTTTAAGCCAAAATATTATCAATAATGTTAATTCAGGACAATATCTAATGTTTTGGCACAAGAATCAAGGAGATTATGGTTGTAACATTTTACAAAGCAGTATTCTCTGCGCAACGTCAAACGTCATCACACTCTCAAAGTGCGCTCTGTGTTGATGACATGACACATACCATATATCTGTTTAAAACGTCAAAGACTCCAGTTCCTTTGACCTCATTATTTCTGTCACAGCGCAAATGCAAGTGAGTCTGTGGTAGAGAAAGCATTATCGGATGGTGTGTCCCGATGATCGGAGCTCTGCCAACCCCATTCAGTAAATCAACGGCTAGACATTCTGTGTTCTGGTGCTCCAAAATGTTTGTTTGCTTGATTGGAGGTAAACGTCGTATTAAATACTATCTCACTTATATGATACGGATTGTCAATTTGATAATGTTCCTTGTTTAAATACAGTTAAACCCCGAGAGGAAACCTTTAAAAAACACCCGCACAATTTCCGGAGCCACATCGTGTGACTCCCTTATATGTTTGAAGGCGACAGACGGACTGGACAGTAGGATAAGTAATCGGACATGCCACAACACTATAACAACTAAGCCAGGCCTTGGGCTGTTTCAAAATTTGATATTCACCTGTATTTAGAAAATTATGAATTTTCATTATTTTATAAGAGAAATATGTCTTTAATTTTGTATCGCACCGCATTAAAAACAGTTTTTTTTGTGTTGTGTGTGTCGTGCATATTTAAGAACGACTGTGTCAGATTGCTGAAATATTTTCTGCTGTTACAAATAAATAAAATTTGATTTCTAGCTACAAATTTATTAGATTTAATACCTACTTCTGTCACGAAAATCAATCCAACAACATAGCCCGCCATACACACAACGGAAGTAACAAGTGCTTTTCTAGAACCAAGTGTGTCCGGATACAAATCGAAGAGACCGCACGTCATAGTCTTTATCATTCCAAACTGTCAAGAGAAATAAAAGATAACGAGTTACTTAACGGCATATATTGTGATCATATCGACTTGGGTTATCTCGTCCACGCCAATCCAGGTCTTCAGGACATCAGACGACCGCGCCACCTGAAGAACCCAAAGAGACAAGAACACAGAAAATTAGTTACAGAAATCAAAACTACAAGCTTCTCCTATACGATTCTCCGGCTTCAGCAAATCTTCTTAAAAACAGAGATTATGGACTTTTTAATTTTAATTTGTTCATCAAAAATATGCATTAATTGATAAGCCAACGTCTCGGAGTTCTTGAAAACAAAAGGGCACACGGTACAATAAAAGCCGCAAAAACATTCATAGCAAATAAAACAATTAAACTTTCCAAATAACAAAAACATATTGATCATGCACGTTAACCTATGTGTGTAAAGCCCACGCCAACATAGAGGACTACAAGAAGTACGATTTCAACCACTTGATTATTTCAAATTATTATTTTCATTTTCACTGTAAAACGGTCTTATTTCACACTTTTGCCGAGCTTCGGAATACGATTACGATTTTAAACTTTATTTCTTAGCATAGCAAACAGTAACTTAGAAGCTCCAATTGTATACGACCAACGCTGGTAAACATGCGTTTTAAATTACGCATTTTGTTAATACGTTTAGTTAAAGTCAATATTGAGGGAAAATTTATATAAAAAATACAATAATTTCAAAGGAAATTTTTTTTCTCCATTTTTGGACGATAAATTTTTACCATAACATTTTTTAAGACAGATAAATGCTTCGATTAATGGGAAGTTCATACTAATAATACTAAATTAGTAACATTTAAAAGAGCAGTGCATTGGTAATGACAGTCGGTTCCTATTCAGTTCTTGTAGGCTTCGATCGGCTAAAAACGGAAATCTCCCAGTAGGAGAGTCATGTCTGCTACAGATAGGGGAAATGCGGCAATTTTGTTCGCTTACTTATTCCGGACAGCCATATAGTAAAAACACGTAGGATTTTAGTGACAGTCTCTACTTTCAGACATTCGAAAGCTTCAACCAAACTTGTTCTGGTCTTCCTTATATTGATTTATGTTCCATATGGTTACATAAACATATCCTGGAATAATATAAAGAGCTACACAATGGGGAAAAACTACCGTTCCTATTTTCCGTGATGAATTGATGTTGAGCACTTACACAGTTTCTTTGTCGCTTTTTAAGTTAAACATCATGTGACATATTCGTAACTAAAAATCCCCAAATCGCCACAAAATAGATATCATGTCATTTCTGACATATTTGTTATTCCTCTCTGCCGATTAATGTCTAACCCCAGTATTGCAGGAGAAAAAAAGCACGACACATTTTAAGAAAGTATTGTCCCTAAACAATTTAGTCAGATGTCGCTTTTACATTAATCATTCTTTTGAAATGCTAAAATCATGAGTTTTATGAACAAAAATCGGACAAATGGAGGAACTCATTAACTAAATGAATATCCGTATGTCATTAACACACAGGTACATGGGTAGAACAAATGTTAATTAATGAACAAAGGCAGTTAATCAATAGTGGCTGCAGCCTGCATGCAACTCAGGAAGCCCAAAAGGTGTTCTTGGTGTGTGCCGCATCCAGGAAGTGCAACAGGATATCCGGGCTGAGAAAGAAGGTAAAAATTTCGTCTCTGATATGTTTGCTCCTTTGTTCTTCTCTCAGAAGCCTGAGTCCGAAGGGTCGTTTTACTTACAGCGCTGTCGATTCCCAGAAAGAACACAAGAATGAAGAAGAGTGATGCCCACAGTTGTGGCACAGGCATAGTAGATACCACTTGAGGATACGTCACGAACGACAAGCCAGGACCTGTGGGATAACAACAGTGAAAACTAAAGTATCAATACCAAAAAGGGGTTGCATAGTTGACTCCCAGCCCAGCCAATGACAAAAACTTACCAGACGAAACCACGTCCAAAACAGGGACTCCCGTCTGATGAGCCATGTATCCCAGACCACTGAATATCACAAAGCCACAAAATATAGCCGTGATAGTGTCCGCCAAGGTGACGATTATTGAATCTCTACAAAGTAAAAATTAAAAACTTCATTAATGTCATTTCGTGGTAACATGCATTTTCTTTTTAGCGAAATGCAGCTCATTGATTCCAACGATTAAGTAAATTTATGAATCTCCCTTCAAGTATTATCTTAAATTGTCTTTTGTTAGTATTGGTATTTCTTGTTGGATTACATCTTCTTCGTGTAATATGCGTGATATATTGGACCCGTTTTAAAGCTCCCAGTTAAACATTAATCAATTAATAGAATGGAGATAATTCGGCTGCTGACCTGATACAGTTGTGGTGAAATGGGTTGTAGCTAGAAAGTGTGATGATCCCGCCCCAGGCCGGACCCAACGAGTAGAAAACCTGAAGGAATGCTTCCAGCCAAACCTGCGTAATCACATGGAAAGAAGAGGCGGTTATGTTAAAGTTATATATGCTAGGAATGTCGAAATGACATACACGCTTAGAAATAATGGTTCTTTGAGAGTTCTTTAGAAAAGGTGGCACCATCTGTATGGAACCATAACGGCAAAAACGGTTCTTTAGAAAAGATCGAACCATCTATAATATTATGGAACAATTACGACCAAAACGGTTCTATGATATATAATTAGAAATGGAGAAATACTTGGAACAGTTGCTGTGAGGGTTTCATACAGAGCCATAAAGAGTTCCACCAGAGCCGTGACTGAAGAACCTTAAAGGGTTCCATTAGAGCCATATTGTTATAAGAGTCTAGTTGAGATGGAATAATTCTGCTCTGTCCATGCATTAATAGCATATCATTAAGGCTTTGAGGCAGAGTCATTTCAGAAACATTCAGCTTGATTTATTGTATTTGGTAATTTTGTGAGACAAGCACTTCAGTAATTACACTCTTAGGGATAAACGGTAGGCCAACAATTAGAATACATATTTAAGAACCAATGCTGCTCATCGTTTAGTAACGGGTTAAGAAAGGTTATATACGGTCTTGCTGGAACCCTAAATTGATTGTCAGGAATGACACGCATTTTATAATACTGGCGGCTCCATTCAAACGAATTATGTGAGCTATTACTATATGTTATATGTATCTCATAAATGTGCATGCTTATTAAAACAATGCATAATATGTTGAGGTACTAAGTGCAGTATACATGATGGTAATGACATTCTATCGTTCGTAAGATATTACTGACTACATTGTTAGTACAAAATAGGAAACTTAACGTCCCGATCGACCCCTTGTATGGTTGACTTTGAGGAACACAAAATGTCTAAGCTCGTGACGACACGGAATGCAGGTTAGAATATTACATGTTTATCTTTTTGGAAAGCATGGGTACTCATGACTTCAATTATGAACATGCGGTAAGGAAATAAATAAATAAACTTGACACATGTTGGATATAAAAATAATATCAAAAAAGAAAGGCCAGCAAATATTTGGGACGTTTTCTTTTAAATCGGAGCCGATAAAACTTAAGATTCCAACTTCAGGTTACATTTAATCTAACACCAGGTGGTGAGCCTATTCAATATGTCTATTGAGTAAGCAAATATGCTTGTGTAATACGCATTTGCTTCATGCATAAATGGAACCGCATCTCTACATATAACAGCAAAACACAGCGGGGAGCCTCGTGTGCTGTAATAATGCCGTTAATCTCCAACACAATGTCAATTACACTATAATGTAGTCGTTGAAAAATAAATCAACGGCTTCAATGTAACTATTTAAATTACTTTTTCGAATACAACTTTAACTTTGATATACCGTGAATGTTTACCTTTAATTAAAAAGGATACAAAAGGGAGATAACTTGCTCTAAGGTTATTTCCATGCAAGTATGTCCCTGAATGGTCATCGCCGTATAGGCGAGGAAAACCAGAAGAAAAAAAAAATACATTTTGGCATATCAAATCTTACCTGATAATTCTTCATCTTTTGCCAGTCAGGTGTTATATACACTAACATCCCGTCCACAGCACCAGGAAAAGTTGCCGTCCACGCGCACATGACGACAAGTAGTAATAGTGGTATAGTGGCTGTTATGTAGACTGCCTGAAAAGTTCACCAGTATTTAAATGTTAGTTGTGCCGTCTGTCTATATTTAAAACTGTCCATTATTTTCAGGAATCGATGACTCTGCAATGTGGTTTCCAAATTTGGATTATTGATTTTCCATCCATAAAAATTTTTAAAGCCACCCCTGTAAATTTTCAACTATTATCTGAATTTGGGTCGTTTTATGTATCATTACAATTTTTAGTTTAGAGTTTGTCCCAAGTTTTAATGCATTAATAGTATAATAGAAGAAAAACCGAAATTTGAGTATGTCGCCAGATACACGAATAAACAACCAGCCCCTCATAATTACTCAGTTTACAAATAAAATTGCATGGTGTATGTTTAAAATAATAATTGTTTGAGAGTTTAGAGCTGTGATCAAAATAATAACATAATTTCTTTGACAAAGCTGATAAACTGCCAAGCAAGAAGAGAACATACGGTTTTTGTAAAGTAAAGTTAAATTAGAATAAAACTTCAGAAACTTACTATTCGAGAGGAAGCTATTCCTTTGAAAATGCAGAGGAAAATGCAAGCCCAACAAATTATCAGCGATAACGCCAAATGTGGCTGGATGCTCCCAATATCATCCACTCCTTCCGATCGTCCAAGTACATTGTGTCTAGCAAGAAAAGAAAAAGAGTATGTAAAAATCAAACCGTTCAACAACGTCCGCTAAAACATACACTTACTGATCGGCGGCTACCTCATCTTCTCTAGCCAAGAGTTTTATTCCGAGCTACTCTGCATTACAACCTTTGGCCGTTATACTCTAGTTTTGACAATTTGTTTAACTTTGTAAAGCACTATTGGCGTATATATGGAGAGGTGGTGTCTGTAGGGTGGATACATATGCAATACTCTCATTGAGCTGGTTGAATACCCCGAACATATCCCTTTTTCGACAACACTTCCCACTTTCATTATTGACTATAGCTGTCATTTTCCTCTCTATGACAACATCTGATTGGTTGCGTAGAAGTTCCCACGCATCCAATTAATCGCTTGGAAGTTGAGTTCGATTAGATGCGAATAATCCACCAAGGGCTGTAATGCGGAGTAGCTCGGAATAAAACTCTTGGCTAGCGAAGATGCGGCTATCTATACAAATCCTTCTGTTTGGATCCGATGACTTATTTCGTTCCTTGTTCCGATGATTGCCAGAACGGGGTTTCTGCGAACAGGGTAAATAAAGTCATGTCATTGTAGGCCTTCCACACTTGAGCTGTTCATGTTGTATCTACGGCCGCGGTCTGTTAATTGGCTAACTTAGAAACAACTTTGTCGGTAACCAAGCAAAGTTTGTGTGACGATTTATCAGAGGACATAAGTCTGTATGAAGATTTAGACTAGAAGCAACTAATAGAAGATTTAAATTGGATTTTTAAAAGTAAACATTGTTCTGTCAATCCTCAAGAAACGGGCATGCATTTATCGGAGGACATAAAGAAATGATTTATGTGTTTGCGATGATTAATGAGAGTACTGAGCTTGCCATCCGACTAGCTTTAGTATGTTTCAAGAATAGTCTTACCATATTTACTTAGCACTGTAGGAACAAAAATCCAAATCCAAATATTTCAGATTTCATAGTTGTGTTCCTGCGAGTTTTTAAAGTAAAATAATATTGTGCGAACAGTTAGAAGGGGCTCAATTTTTGTTATTTCCTGGTGCTTTTTTTAAGCGCCCCCAGCTTGAGGTCCCCCTGTAAAATTCAAGTATATGAATGAGACATACAAGGGAACTCAGGCATGGTCATTCTGTACAAGGTCTCCTCCCGGTTTCCACCGATTTTGGCTTTGTTAACAAGCATAATAATTGGGTGAATATGGTATTAAACACAAATCTCAATTTTACTCGCCTTTTGCTGTAGGACTGTGGCCAAGTTTTGAATTTTCTGGTTATTGCCAATGGATGTATGCATTTTTTTTTCGTTCGGTGAGCGCCCATTTTAAAATACAACCGCGTTGTTTTGTTTATCTACCTGTATACATATAACTCAATAGTTGGTCATTTCAGGTAAACTCAAAACCTCAGAATCATCAGCGGTTTTGAAAAATAATCTTTGTAGTTCTCCAACTCTTAAAAAATATATTTAGCACCCGGTGTACCTGAGATTATCCTATCCAGTTGTACTTACTCCCAAAACTCTTCCGTGGCTAAGATTGGTTTTATTATCATGCCAGATGCGTTGAAGGAGCTGTTCTGTTCGGGGATCAATGGAAGACATGAATTTGTGTTCCATGGATTCCCACATGTTGTCCAAGGGAGAGTTTTAGAAAAGGAACTGTAGAGGAAATAGAGAGCCCACGCCATAACTGTCATGTAGTAGACTGTGCACAACAGAGACAGTATGCACATCACAGCTGCAACACCTGCAACACAAAACAACCAACACTTCTATTAAGCCAAGCACATGATCTGTCATACACATTCATTTGAAATATATGCGTGTGACGGGTTATCGTTTCATCAAGTAACACGTGTTTTTTAATCTTCCTCCGGTCTTTTATCCAATTTAGATAAACCCCAAAGTTTAAATTTGTCGCAGTTTCCCTTTCGTTTATATATTTCCAATCGATAATTACCGGCGTTATACGTCTTCACTAGTGCGCGTGTTGTTGTTGTTGTTGTTTTTCTGTGTGTGTGTGTGTTTTTTCAGTCGGATATAAATCAGGTATGTCTGGTCTCTTTAAATTAAACCGCTTTTAATTTAGTTCTATTAACAGATGAGTTGTTGACTGCTTGCAGCAGATCTAATTTTAGAACTTATTTTTATCACGCCATCTGGCTACGGGCAGTTTGTTTGAAGAGTAGCAATGCTGTCTTTACTTGGCACTAGAGGAAAATTAACCTTCCAACATTATATAAACGTTTAACATCTGGATTGTGATAGGTCAATTATTATTGGAATACACCGCCGTCATAGAAGTGGAATGTCCTTAAGTACGGCGTAAAACACCAATCAATCAATCAATTTTTTGTATCATAAATGTTATTAATATAAATAAGGAGCACAAAGAATGGCACCTTGTGGTGCACCATGTGTAACGGGTTTCCAGGTCAGGTTAAAAGATACTCCCCATGCTCTATATTATGTCAAATACAACTCTTATCATTTTAGTCTGCTTATATAGTTAATCATTGTATACAAACACTAGACATTTAAGAAGAGAAAGTCGATTACTCATACATATCAAATTGTCATTTTGAGTTACCCTAGCAAGTAGAAAACTAAAGATAGTTCCGTCAAGTAAAAGTTACTTTAATAGCGTTATGGGGTGGGTGAATAACAGATGGGATGTTATATTATGAATGTTGTATGGTGTCGATAGTAATCGTGCAACGTCATGCTATGCTGTACGTGAATTAGTGACACGGTTAGGACCAACGAGAACTAGCAGGTCCACCGGTAAAGGCTTATTTTGACAAAAATATGCTCATAATCACAGTCAAATCACCTTTTCCTACTTCAGTTTAAGAACAGTTTTTTTTCCTTCAAAGAGTCAAAGTTAGGGTGTTTCTCGCCATAATGGTGCAATATGCAATGGCGGCCATGTTTTTTTTTTCTGTGCAAGTTGCTGAAATATAACCACATCTATTGTATTAACAAAAAAGCAAAGTTTTACGTTTATATCTGAATTAGAGTAATGGTCCTATAAGTTTCCGGAATTAGGTGATATGTAATCCCATCTGTTTGTTTACCGGAGGAAACTATTTTCCAAGTTTCAAACAATGTAAGTCCATGAATTTCTTCGCAAGTGTTTTTTTCACAACACAAACAAACGTATATTTTGCCAAATTATGCAATGGTGGCCATTTTGTTTTATGAAATTTGGTGATATCAAAATGGGATAGATCAAGTTTCATGGAGTTTTATTATTATGCAATTCCGGTTATATTATTTTGTGTTATTTGTTGAAATACAATCCCATCATTCATTTTAATAGAAAAATAATATTATGAAATGACGGCCATTTTGTTTTACGGAACTTGGTGAAATTCAATCCCATCCGTTGTCTTAAAGGCAAGTTTGAAGTTAATCTGTGAATTCATTCTCTACTTATCGTGTTCACAACACATCATGGTACAGGGCATGAATATTGTAAAATTATGCATTTACGGCCATGCTGTTTTCCGGAATTTGGTGAAATATAATCCCATGCATCGTCTTAACAGGAGGAAGCTATATACCGAGTTTGGAGTTAATCGGTGAATCTGTTTCCTAGCTAGGTGTCCACAAACATTTGTGACCGATAGACGCCGAGTGGCATTTCTAAGTCCCTCTTACTTTAATAGCGGTAGACAACAACAAAAATTTGTAATACGGCATAACAACAAATATATTTAAAAAGAAGCAAACCAACCTTTGAAAAGCGGACAAATATCGAATACTAATATTGGACTCCTTTGGAAGTATTGTCCCATGACAGATTCCATGAAGAACAAAGGAATTCCAAAAATGACAGCAAATATAACATAAGGAACCAAGAAGGCACCTGAAATGAAAAGTAAGATATTGTTATTGATATGCAGTAAATATAGATAAAGTGTGTGTCTCTTTAGATGTACTATAGACAAATTCGAATGTTTTCTAGCTTTTATAACAATTACAAAAATGTTGAACATTGACTATAGCTAGCTTGGAGCAACGTCATTTTGTCCGCTATAGCGAGTGTATTGCAAAAAAGGACCGTATAGAATTGCATAGCTTCTTTGTTTTTTTCTTTTTTAGCCCACAGTCATTCTGACTGTGGGCTATTCTCATCACTCTCCGTGGTCCGTCCGTCCGTCCGTCTGTCCGTCTGTCCGTCCGTCTGTCCCATAACAATTCTTGTTATCAGTATATTTCAGGAACTACTACTCCGATAACTTTCATA